>JZKD02S0339195.1:231431-245443 GCA_000966675.3 Picea glauca | reverse complement strand
CATAAATCGACCATAATAAACTGAACATAAAACAAAGTCAACCATATTAAATCAAAATCAACCAAGGTCAACCAAAGTTAACCATGTCTAATTGCGGTCAACCATGTTCAACCATGGTCAACCAAATATAACCATAGTAAAAAATGGTTAATCATGTCATCCATTGTCAACCACAGTAAACATGGTCAACCAAATTCAACCATGCCTAATAATAGTTTAACATATTCAACCATAGTCAACAAAATTCTACCATAATAGACAATGATTTACCAAAGTCAATCATAGTCAAACATAGTCACACAATCAACCATGGCTAACCAAAGTCGACAATCAATCTCTTCCCATCTGCATACCCTTCATTCATAAAACTCATCCTCTTGTTTTAACAATAAACCTCTTGTATTGTTCCATGATAAAACAACTCTTCGGTGATGGGACTCACTTTCCTTCCCACGCGTGACAATCACCAACCTCCTTACGCAATCTAAATGGCAGGGCCATGCCTTCGCATCTCTGTCAACCAATTTGGGGGGGATCCATTACACATTACACACACACACACACACACACACACATATATATATTAATTACCCAACCAAAATATAGATGCACTTTGTGCGGAGGGTTATGTTGTATGAGGAACAACCAAGAAGCACACAAGGAGGAAGGAGTTGCTTATATTGTATAGGTATTTTATTTTTTTATGTAATTTATTTTTTTAGAATTTCACAAAATACAAGTCTTCTCAATTACAATTTCAAAATTCAAACATAGTTTGAGCCTAGATCTAGCTAGATTAATCTAAACTTATGTGAAAATAAGCAATTCCCTTTAACAATTGGTACACCAAGTTATACATTTCATAGGCTCAAAACAAAACTCAGTGTATTAATCTCTTCAATGGAATTTAACGAAACATTAAAAAACTAGTGATGTAATATCCCTCGGCTGAACCCAATTGTAAATGTAATGTAAGTGTACTTAAGCTGGTGAGTTGTTTTGACATCATTTTTTAATGCACCTTTCATGGGATAGTGCGCGCATGTACTGTGCAATAAAATGATGTAGTGTGCACATTCTCAGATACCGTGCACATTAACTAAAGTGGGCGTAATATGGAGGCCAACGAGTCTTGTGTATATGATATGTGTTATAGGTTGGTGAACCAGTTATTATAAGCTGGGATGCTTATGTTTTGGAATTAGGCCAGAGAACCTAGATGTTAAAGGCCAATGCGCCTATTTTGTATATGTCTCATGATTAATATAAAATACATCGTTGCGCGCAGACCGACCACGATAAAAGAGATGGGGGACTAAACTTCACTAGTTAGGGAAAGGGAGGGCCAAAAGTTAAGGGAAAGGGCTAAGATAGAGAGGTTAAGCCAAAAAGGAATATTATATTAATATTTATTAAAACATAAAGTATAGATAATTATTTTATCCTAAGTTCTAAAGTTGGGGACAAGTGGACCAAAGTAGCTCCCAACATGACAAGTGTCAAGTTGGGGACATGCATACATATCATGGGAATTTAGTTCATTTGGGGATGCTTCCCATCATTCTTATCATCATCTCTACCATGATTTGTTCGAGCATTCAACCATCACTCCAGGACCGTTTTTCACTCATGTGGTCCATTATCCTTCAGACATTCATTTCACTATACTAGAACTGTATCCGTAGCCATATCTATTTGTGTAGTTGGTTAGCTTTGGATTTGGACTGAAGAAATGGGTTGTCATGCCCGTGAGGAATTCTCTGGGTGAGAGAATTGTTGGGAATTGATTTCTTGAAGGTGCTAAACTAAAACTACAGGGCTTAGAGACTTCCTTTCCTTCCTGTTGTTGAAGCCCAGAAAGGAGGTGGGGCAGACAAAGGACTGTTGAGAAGATAGGGGGCACACTTCCTAGGGTGGAAAATGCATGTGGGGAATGAGGGGTTGTAGGCTGTCAGTTCAGTGAGCACCTGAGACAAAGTCTTTCTTATTGTCTATGAGCCTATAGCCTGGTTAGGAATTCCTTTACCCATGTGGAGTTTTGTCCCATCTTGGGGGTGACTCACTGTTGAGAGTGATGAAGAGTGTAGTCTAAGGCTGGGAGGTTTGTGGACAGTCTGCACGTAGTTGGTGACATTGTTACCAATTGTGTGATAAATTTATATGTTGCATTGTTATTTACGTGCTTATTTTATGGGTTTATCACATGTGTGGTTATAATCATCTGAAAGTTTGTGTATTTCCTGTATATGATGCATGTCTATGTTTATTGTTATTACCATGTGAATTCATGCCAATACGTATTGTATTTGTCAGTTATGTTTTATATATGAAGCTTCTGCAAGAGTGTTGTGTGTGTATGTTTTAAATGCATGCAGTTAGATAAGATTTATGTGGCATAGTTCAGTCGGGTGTTGGGTATGTCACAGTATGTTCCGCAATGAGAAAATGAAAGTGTTCCCTCGTGTAGCATGGCCCGGCCATGGGTGGTTGGGGATGTTACAATGTGGTATCAGAGCATCAGTTCCAACACTGATCCTGGATGTGCCGAAAAGGTTCAGTTGAAGCGAATATTCACAGAAGATTAATTTCAAAGTGGCCAAATTTTCAAGTCACAAAACGTCCATGGTAAATTTTGGCACCGCATGGAAAATATTGGCGTGCAGGCGCACATGGTAAATCTTCCCACTGCGCGGAAAATATTGGTGTGCAGGTACGCGCAGTAAATTGTGGTGTCATGTAGAAGAATATTATGTGCGGATGCTCGTGCTGAATTTAGCTTTGCCTAGTGAGCACACACATAGTAATGTGCACGTGGTGTGCATAGTATTGAAAAACACAAAGGAGTTTTGTTGGTGCACTCATAGTATGAGTATAATTTGTCTCGCGATATTGTAGTCAATGGTGCGTTCTTATTATTGTGCGTGGTGGGGGCATATTTAACTTTGGCATGGTGTAATGCATAGAACGAAATATTGTCGCGCAACACAAAAGTAGTGCGCACAAGTTATTGGCACGACAGAGAAGGAAGGGATAGTGGATATAGGTGCGCGGAAGCATGATTTACCTTTTGGTGTGGCTGTGCACGATAAATATGGGCGTACAGGTTGAATTTTTGTGCGCGCGAAGTCATTTGGAAGGCTAATTAAGGTGATGAGTCTGAGTTTAATAGAAAATTTGCATTGTATTAGAGGAAAAAGAAACACACAACCGCATCAGAGCATTACTTAAAATGAATTCAGAGTTGGTCTGAGAAGAAATAAATATAGTCTAAATTGCTAAGCCGAGAACATATCAGAGATGAATTATGGGTTTTATATTCCTCTGATTCAGACGGATGGAAGTGAAATATAATATTACAAGAAATGCATACTATGAAAGAAAACAAGACTCATATCATCACCAGTTAGAATCTTGTAATAAACAGTCCAAAATCCGCTTCTACATTTATATAATCATTTTAATCCCAAAATTACAAAAAGGCCTTCCTGCACAGAGGGAAGTTTCTTTTTTCCCTTTTCTCTTCCTCGAGATAATACGTATATATCGAAGAATTATTTGTAGAATTTGAAAACGCTCGGACTTCCGCATATTTCTAAAAATAGAGATAAGTTACAAAAAGGGAATGATTTAAAATAGCAATTACCCTGTTTTCAAGGGACCATTTAAGAAAAGGCCTATTATCTCTGGGGCCCCTTACCTCTACTACCGGTTATCCAAAATTTGTTGAAATATACTTAATTTTCATTTGAGGACTCATTTAATCTTAGCGATCTCCTCCCTTAAAGTATCTAGCCAGACCGGTTGATCCTCTCCAACACTTTCAGTCATTTCAGCAATGGTTTCTTTCTTCTATCTCTTGCTTCGTTTCTTCTTAACAACTCCCCTATTAATGACCAGATCCCTCATAGTAGGATATAGTCTGGCTTCCAATTTTGAGTCGATGGCAGGTTCTGTGTGAAATTTGGTCACTAATATATGCACGACTTTCCTTTCCTTCTTACTCGTAGGAAAATCTACCATGTTTCCTGAAGAACCAGTCTCACTCGATATAGCTTTGTCCATGTACCTCAATTTCGTGGACATTGAAATGATTTTACAGAGATCAGAAGGTCGAGAAATTGTAGAGATTATTCCATTTATGGATAAGATGATGCCTCCATATCTAAGAATTGGTAGTTATGGAGTCCCAATCATGAATCATAGTCAGAATGCATACAAATACGTTGGTTTTCCATGCTCGGATAATCCATCTCAAATGATTATTTTTTGATTTCGTTACATGGCGGTGTTCACCTGAAGTCATACAGCTAAGAAGTACCGAACAAGTGAAATGGGGTGATCTGACTATCCGTCGCTCATTCCACGAGTGGTGGTTTTGACATATTGAAACATGTGACATCGCGACTCGGTGAAAGTAGTTTCGACAAACCGCCTTTCACCCCAATGTATCTTTGGAGGTGTCGTGCGTCTATTTACTCAAGACTTGGGTCCTATCTAAAAATTGTCATGGTGATAACACCAGGAAATCAGAAGAAATAATTCTGATGTATATATTGAACCAAAATGGTTCACATTTTTTCATGAATTGTTGAATTGTTAGCCTGATAAGTTTCGATGGCTACACGTTTTGCATAATTAACAACAACTAGATCATATCAAGATCAATGCAGAGCCTATAAGAATGGAAGAGGCACAAGGGAATTATAGTCAGGAAGATGAGAGCAGAGGAATGGATGTCCATTTGGGCATTGAAGGAACAAACTTCAATGGACATGGAGAAAAAAGAAATGAAAACATGAATATGGTAGAGACCATTAAAAATTTGTAGAAGGATGTCCCAAGCCATAAGGATGATAATAAAAGGATTATGAGAGCCAAGGAGTAGTAGGATGACTTCAAAATGAAGTTATTGGAGGGATTTAACATTATAAAAAAGAAATTGGATAAGGAGAGTGGCTCAAGCAAATTTGGAAGTCACGGGCCTTCGGATGAGAAAAGAAAAAGAAGAAATGTTAGCAGACACCACCATCACTCTGCAAGGCATTCAAATAAGAGAGAAGGTGACAGCTCAAGTCCATACCCTGTCAAAAGGCATAAGAGGTCTGGGGTGGATGAGCTATGAGGAGAAATGAACAAAATCAAACCTCCTACATTTGATGGTGAGCACAAGAAGGATGAAGATGCAGAAACATGGTTGTTGGGCATGAGAAAGTATTTTCAATTGCATAATTATTCTTCTCATGCAGAAGGTAAAATTTCTATCTATAAACTCAAGGGAAAGGCATCCATGTGGTGGGATAAACTTGTGCAGGTGCAACACATTAAAGAGAAAAGTGTATCTTGGAGGGAATTCAAGAAGTATTTTGAGAAGGAATACTTGAATAAGAGATACTATGACAAGAAAATGAAAGAGTTCTTTGAACTCAAGATTGGAAGTATGACCATAGATGAATATGAGAGAAAGTTTCTAGAATTGCTTAAGTATGTCTCTTTCATCAAGGATGAGATAGTCAAAATTGAAAGGTAATTTAGTGGATTTTCATCATTCATCAGTGAAAAAATACAGTATGATGATCGCAATACATTGGAAGAGACCATAAGGCAAGCTAAATTCCTATATGATCAGCAGAAAGCAAGGCCAACTTTTTAAAAGGGTTGGGAAGACAAAAATAAATTCAAGATGGATCAGAAGAAGAAGGGAGCTAAGCCACCATTCTTCAGAAATAATCCACAGGGAAAACAAACACCTAAAGAACCCAGAACAATTGACACAGGGAGTCAAAGGCCAATGAAGCCACCTATTCAATGTTGGGGTTGTAAAGGAGATCATATGTTTAGAGATTGTCCTCACAGAGGTGAAAAATGAAGGGTTTTTCACAATGTACAACAAGCGGAAACAGTGGAGGACATGGGTAGAAATGTGCCAAGGATCTATTGAGCCATGGACAACAAGAAAGAAGAGTATCAGTACCACATGGTTGAAGTGGAAGGTATCATCAACAACCAAACCATTGCTATTTTAATTTATTTAGGATCTAGTCATAGTTATATAGACCCTAAGATGGTAGAAATTTTTCAATTGCCCAGAAGAAAGCATGGGAAATCTTGGTTGGTGCAGCTGGCTACAGGAGCCAAAATAAAAGTCAATGATATGGTTAAGTCATGCCTCATGGACATGAATGGACTGAACACCAAGACAGATTTGAACATCTTGCCTTTAGGTTCCTATGACTGTCTAATTGGGATGGATTGATTCGACCAACATCATGCTCTCTTGGAATTTCATAAAAAAACATTCACTTGCTTGGATGAGAAATAAAATCTAAGGAAAGTGCATGGAATTCCCATGGTAGTAACCATTAGAGAAATTTCACATTGCAGCTGAAGAAATGTTACAGAAAAGGGTGTCAAATATTGGTAGCTCATATGGAAGAGACACCTAAAGATAAGAAACCAAATTTGGAATATTATGCAGTCCTGGAAGAATTTGAAGATGTGTTGAAGGAAGTACCAGGACGACCCCCAAAGAGAGACATTGATTTCTCTATAAATCTAATGCCTGAAGCAGCTCCAGTGTCAAAGACTCCTTACATAATGAGTACACCAGAGATGAAGGAGTTGCAAATGCAACTTGAAGAACTTCTGAAGAAGGTGTATATACACCCAAGTGTGTCACCTTGGGGTGCCCCAATATTGTATTTGAAAAATAAAGATGGAACATTAAGATTGTGCATTGACTTCAGACAGTTGAATAAAGTGACTGTTAAGAACAAGTATCCTCTGCCAAGGATTGATGATCTTTTTGATCAATTGAAGGATGCAAAGATATTTTCAAAGATAGATCTCAGATTAGGATACGATTAGGTAAGGATTAAAGAGGAAGATACCAGAAAGACCACCTTCGGGACAAGGTATGGTCATTATGAGTTTAGAGTGTTGCCATTTGGGTTGTCAAATGCACTAGTTGTTTTCATGTGCTTAATGAATGGTGTTTTCCGAGAATATATAGACAAGTTTGTCATTGTCTTTTTGGATGAAATTATTATATATTCTAATTCAGAGGAAGAGCATGAACATCATTTGAGAATGGTGTTGCAAGTATTAAGGGAGCATCAGTTGTATGCCAAATTGAGAAAGTGCTCATTTTATCAGACACCAATTCATTATTTGGGGCATATCATTTCAAAGGAAGGGACAACAGTGGATCCTGAGAAGATAGAAGCCATTAGAGAATGGTCAATGCCAAAGAATGTGATAGAGGTGAGACCATTCATGGGTATTGCAGGCTATTACAGGAGTTTTATTGAAGGATTCTCAAAGATATCACACCCACTCACTTCCTTGCAAAGAAAGGGTGTGAAGTTTCAATGGACGTTGGTTTGTGAAAAGAGTTTCCAAAACTTGAAACAATTATTGAAAAGTGATCCAATACTAAAGATTGCAGATGCAACTGAAGACTTCATTGTATGCATAGATGCATGTAATGAAGGAATCGGTGGAGTCCTCAGTCAAAATGGGTTTGTTATATTTTACGAATCAAGGAAGTTGAAGGAGAATGAAAGAAACTATGCCACTCATGATTTGGAGTTGGAAGCCATAGTGCATGCCCTGAGGAAATGGAGACACTACCTCATGGAGAAAAGGTTTGAGCTAAGAAAAGGCTACAATGGTCTGAAATATTTATTTGATCAACCAAATCTAAATGTTAGGCAAAGCAGATGGTTAGAATTTCTAAGCGAATATGACTTTGATATAAAGAATATCAAGGGGAAAGAGAACAAAGTGGTTGATGCACTCAGCAAAAGAGTACATGAATTGCATGCTACAGCTATTAGCATGTACCAATCAGATTTGAAAAACAAAATTATAGAAGCTTCCAAATCAGATTTGCAATACAAGGAATTAGTGGCAAAATTACAGCAAGCTAATTTGCAGTAGAAAATTGAAGAATACAAGCTAGATAATGAGGAAATTCTTATGTACAGGGGAAGAATTTATGTACCGAATTCTAATGAACCGAAAAATATGATATTGGGAGAAATGCATAATGCACCTTATGCTGGGCACCCGGGATATCAGAAAACTATTGCAGTTGTCAAGAGCGAATATTATTCGTTAGGCATGAAGAAAGAAGTAGCAAATTTTATTGCCAGATGTTTGGAATGTCAAAAGGTAAAGGATGAGAATTGACACCCAGCTGGATTGCTACAACCATTACCCATTCCTTAGTGGAAATGGGAAGTTGTAAAAATGGATTTCATCGCCAAACTGCCCAAAAAAAACAAGCAACATGATCCTATCATAGTAGTGGTGGATAAGCTTACTAAAGTTGCTCATTTTATTCCAGTTAAGCTCACTCACAAGGAAACGAACATTTTTTATTTTTATATGAAAGAAATTGCGAGATTACATGGAATAATGAAGACAATTGTGTCTGATAGAGATCCAAACTTTACCTCAAAATTTTGGAAAGGGTTATTTAATGGATTTCAAACAAATTTGAATTTTAGTACAGCCTATCATCCAGAATCTAAGGGACAAACAGAGAGGGTGAATCAAGTGATTGAAGATATGTTGAGGATGTGTGTGATGGATAAACCATCAAAATGGGGAGATTACCTACACTTGGTAGAGTTTGCTTACAACAATGGGTACCAAGCATCTCTAAATATGAGTCTACTTGAGGCACTTTACGGCAGAAAGTGAAACACTCCAGTAAGTTGGGATAACCTAGCAAACAGAGCAGTGCTTGGACCAGATTTGCTCAGGAAAATGGAGGAGCAAATGATAAAAATAAAGCAAAATTTAAAGGCTTCCCAAGACAAGAAGAAAAGTTATGTTTATAAAGGTAAAACTCACAGGGAATTTAATGTGGGAGACCATGTATTTTTGAAAGGAAAATCCAATAGAAGTTCCTTGAAGTTGGTAAACTGTTCAAAGTTGGCATCTCGTTATTGTGGGCCATTTGAAATCCTAGAGAGGATTGGTCCAGTTGCTTATATGATTGCATTGAATGCATCTATGTCTGTTCATAATGTATTCCATGTGTCATTGCTAGAGAAATATATACCCGAGGCTAATCATTTTATTGATTGGAATGCGATTCAGGTGGAGCAAGAAGGCGCTTTTTGAGTGCATCCATTGCGCATTATGGACTGGAAAATCAAGCAGCTCCAGAATCGAGCCATAGGGCTTGTAAAGGTCCAATGGGCCTGGTATGGTCCTGAGAACGCTACTTGGGAGCATGAGGATGCAATGTGGGCAGAATAACCGCATCGTTTTGAGAAATTTTGAAAATTTTTGTTGTATATGGGTACATGATGCATTGAGGACAGTGCATAAATAAGCATAGGGGATTGTAATATCCTTCGGCCGAACCCAATTGTAAATGTAATGTAAGTGTACTTAAGCTGGTGAGTTGTTTTGACATCATTTTGTAATGCACCTTTCATGGCATAGTGCGTGCATGTACTACGCAGTAAAATGATGTAGTGTGTACATTCTCGAATACCACACGCAGTAACTAAAGTGCGCACAATATGGAGGCCAATGAGCCTTGTGTATATGATATGTGTTATAGGTTGGTGAGCTATTTATTATAAGTTGGGATGCTTATGTTTTGGAATTAGGCCAAAGCGCCTATATCTTAAAGGCCAGTGCACCTATTTTGTATATGTCTCGTGATTAATATAAAATACATCGCTGGACGTAGTTCGACCATGTTAAAATAGATGGGGGACTAAAGTTCACCAGTTAGGGAAAGGGAGGGCCAAAAGTGAAGGGAAAGGTCTAAGCTAGAGAGCTTAAGACAAAAAGGAATATTATATTAATATTTTATAAAACATAAAGTATGGATAATTATTTTATTCTAAGTTCTAAAGTTGGGGACAAGTGGACAAAATTACCTCCCAACATGACAAGTGTCAATTTGGGGACATTCATACATATCATGGGGACTTAGTTCATTTGGGGATGCTTCCCATCATTCTTACCATCATCTCAACCATGATTCCTTCGAGCATTCAACCATGACTCCATGACCATTTTTCACTCACACAGTCTGTTATCCTTCATACATTCATTTCACTATACCAGATCTGTATCCATAGCCATATATGTTTGTGTAGTTGGTTAGCTTGGGATATGGACTGAAGAAGCGAGTTGTCATTCTTGTGAGCAATTCTCTAGGTGAGAGAATTGCTGGGAATTGATTTCGTGAAGGTGCTAAGCTACAGCTATAGGGCTCGGAGACTTCCTGTCCAGGCTGTTGCTAAAGCCTGAAAAGAAAGTGGGGCAGTCAATGGAATGTTGAGCAGAGAAGGGAGACACTTCCTCGGGTGGGACATGCATGTGGGGAATGAAGGGTTGTAGGCTATCAGTTGAGTGAGCACCCGAGACAGAGTCTTTGCTGTTGTCTATTAGTCTATAGCCTAGTTAGGAATTCCTTTACCTAGGTGGAGTTTGGTCCCAGCTCAGGGGTGACTCATTGTTGAGAGTGATGAACAGTGTAGTCTAAGGCTCTAAGGTTCGTGGACAGTCTGCATGCAGTTGGTGACATTCTTACCAAGATAAGTACCAATTGTGTGATGAATTTACATGTTGCATTGTTATTTACATGCTTATTTTATGGGTTTATCATATGTGTGGTTATAACCGTTTGGAAGTTTGGGTATTTCCTGTATGTGCTGCATGTCTATGTTTACTGTTATTACCGTGTGAATTCATGCCGATACATATTGTATTTGTCGGTTACATTTTATATATGAAGCTTCCGCAAGAGTGTTGTGTGTGTATGTATTAAATGCATGCAGTTAGATAAGATTTATGTAGCATAGATTAGTCGATTGCTGGGTATGTCACAGTATGTTCCACAGTGAGAGAACGAAAGTGTTACCTCATGTAGCATGGCCCGACCATGGGTGGTCGGGGACGTTACAAGTGATGCCAGACAAAGTACCTCGATGATATGAAATTGTATGCTATCCCCCATATCCAAGGAATTAATATAATAAGAAAGATCACAATCCAAATATTCCAACACTATATTCTAGATGTAGCATAGATTTTCCACTTTTAGTTTGGGTGCACTCCACATCCAACAACCTCCTTTAATAACTTTGTGTTACTCTCAAGAATTGGAACTACCCATTATTAAAAACGCAATTGAATCCTTCATATAACATACTTTACAAGGTGAGGACTCCTCGATAGCATATGCAAGAGAGAGATATCTTTATAGGAATGGTAGGGAATTACTTGGTCATCTTAAAGTTTTATAATTTTAATGGAAATTATCTTATCATTAGCTATTTTAATTAGTCCCTCGTAAACCTTCTCAGTGCTTCCTTATCTCACCTTCTCCACCATTTCATACATGGTAGAGATGATGTGAGTTCTTTGGATTATGTGATGCCTCTACAACTTCTTTGTTCAATAGATTTCGTGCTTGAAAATCAAACCTATTTGAAAGAGGAGAAGAGTAGGTACCGCAGTTAGGCTTATCATGGTGAGATACTCAACCGTCAAGTTCTTTATCTAGAAAAAATACGATGTGACTAATAATATAAAGAATATTAGTTAAGACAAATCTAGATAACTTGATAAACAATTAACCCTAGATTATTAGTTTTTTTTATATATATATTGAGGGAATTCACAACTCATGGTTCTCGTACTCCCGTGAAATAGGGTCGATCCCTGTAGGCTACCAGTATAACCCCAGGTGCTCCACACAACCCACAAGAATCGAACACAAGTAAATGAGGGTGAGAATCAAACTTGAGACCTTCCTTTTTTACAAATTTCATTCCATTTACACGACACTTGCCAATCAGTCTAGACCCCTATGGGTAAACCTAGATTATTAGTTTAGATAAACCTAGGCTGGAATTAAATAAACATTTGATTAGTTTATTTCTTATTACTTAATTATCTAGGGATAAAAATCCAAATCAATTTCTTACAACAATGGTGACAAATTGCGAAATATTTTAAGAAGTTGTTTTCATGCAATTAGATTAACTCAATGCATTGATTTCAGTACACATCAATTTATAATCCATGTGTAGAGATTTGATTAACTAAAGTAGGGTGGCATATCATGTAGGTTAATATAGGTTGAAGTAGATGCATTTATTTAAGTGGGATTAGATTAATGAGATGCATTGATTTTAGTGTATGCCAATTTTAGATTGACTTTGATTGCATATTGTGGTATTTGTTTCAATTACATGCATTGATTTCCATGTATATGCATTTTTTTTAGTGTTTCAACATTATATTTGGTGTGTGTTGTATTCATTTCAATATCGATACATATAATGCTAAAAATGATAATTTTCTTATGGATGCATATAGCAAGCAACCCTCCCATATTGAGCACCATGCATTGAAATATGTCACATAATCATTGTCATATGACAAACGTTGATGTGGGGATAAATGGTAACCAAAGAATAATGCAACTATTGTGAGCATGTTTCCTGAATTTCATGTAATTGTTTTGGTCTGAATTGGTGTTATACAAGACATTATCGGCCACACAACTAATGAGATAGTAAATATTTGGGAAAACTTTCAATACAAACATTGGCATGTTGATCACAATCGATTGCCTCCAAACGATCTAGTGACAAAGAAGAAGAAGTTCCAAATCCACTTATAGATTCCAGGGAGAATGAGTGAGAGATCATTTGTGTATTGTATAAATTGAATTAATAAATTACAATGAATTTGAGATTCATATCTCAAAATAAAAAGTTGAAGTCCAATCTTGCTAGCCAACATGCAAAGTCTTATTCATTTGAAAGTTTAAGGGTTAAGCAAAGAAGAGAATTTGATATTATCCTCCACCATTATAGATCAAGGGTTGATAAACTTTGTATCATAATCCAAGGAACTGTAGGTACATGAAATTCATATTTGATTGGAGTTATTAAAAATAATCTTGAAACTAAGTATGTTCCTGAGAAAAGTCTCTTCTTTTATCTCCTACAAGGGTTACAACTTTCAACATATCTACAACAAAAATTCATTTTGCACTTCAAATACCGATCAAAGAGATAAAACATCTACAAAGATCACATTTAGTTACCTTACAAGAAGAGATGAAATGAGTTTCATAACAAATATTGATTTGAGACTTCACGAGGCTTTCTGAGAAAATGATAACATTCCTTTTGGTGGGAGATCATATATTGATCAGTGGTTTGGGAAAATTGCCACCTATTATGAATACACATATATATGCATACGAACGTCCTGCAAAATAATTATGGAACTCATTCACAATAGTTGGGACCCTTGATATCATGTTTAGACAAGATGGACTAAGAAATGAGTAAAAATATTTCCATCATTTGTTGATGGATTTTAGGGATACAATACCAACTCCAGAAGATGTGAAGTTAGTTATTACTAGTACATATACTTCCTTGGATGCTTCCACAAAAAATCCTTTGATAAGGAAATACATTTGCTTGCGACAAACGATGATGTACAAAATCATCCATTGCAACAATTGTTGCTACAAGAGGAAAGAGCAACTACTCTATGGAAAAAAAAGAGGAAGACATGGAACTTGAGTTACTTATCGCAATTGGAGGTCGAGTGATGCTTACATCAAACATATCGACAAATGCAGGACTAGCCAATGGTGCTCTTGGAGCTGTACAACAAATTGTGTTTATTTTAGACAAATTTTCTAGATAAAACTATGGGGTTTCGAAACATCCAAGGTTTTGAGTGGACACTCCACCCATCATCACGGAAAATATAAGCTAGTATGTTGAAACAAGAGTAATGGGGTTTGTATAACCATGGAATTTTACCCGAGAACCACCAACATATGATTTACTAAGATTTGATAATTATGCGGGACTTCCATGGGATAAATCACTTCCTCAAACAATTCCTATTACACCTATTGAAAGAGGTAATAAAAAACAACTTCCTTTGAAACTTGTTTGGGGCTTAACAATACATAAGTCACAAGGATTGACATGGGAGAAAGA
>JZKD02S0339195.1:174285-222012 GCA_000966675.3 Picea glauca | reverse complement strand
AATAAATGGCTGTGATTTCAATCATTAACTTCCTAGCTATTATAAAGACATCATTTTATGTGTTTACTTTTTTACATTTACCTAATCATATTTAAAAATTACTTTGATAGCTAACGGATTGCCACATAAGTGATTAACAGAAATTAAAATATTAACACCAGCTATGTTGTGCTAGTAATAGTAATAGTGAGAAAGTTAGTGATTGAAATCACAACTATTGATTTATTAGAACGACTAAAAATATTCCATCAATATTTTTTTTTAATTTTATTATGTAGTTTCATTATAACTCTGCCAAAAACAAAATCCAAACTTTCACATCTAATCTGTGCGATGACCATGATGAGGAAAATTAAACTTTGACAATATATTTCACCTAATCATATCTATCTTCGTAGAATTTGTTAACTTTTAAATGGAGAATGTAACAGAGCACTCTAAGATATTATGATTCTTTGTAAGATCTCTTTCAGCGATCATATGTTTAAAGTCTATCTCGTTTTTATCTTTTAAATAAATTTTGGTCACTGGCCGAGATTTGTAAATCGTTGATTTGTATAAACAAAATGGAACAACACAATATTAAGAAGAGCAACATCAGAAATGATACCTTTATTTAGAGAAAGCAATGTTCACTTCTCTCTTGTAGGGGGTAATCTTCAACAGTTACAATAATTCTCAAGACAAAAACTTTTCATGCCTTCTAATTTTATTTATACGAATTCTATCTTCTAAATATCATTCTAGAGAAAGATCCTTCTAAAAGTGGAAGCTTATATTAAGTATTCTTACATTGATTTGTTTACATCTATTAAATAGGCCTAATTAACTAATGTCGACCTTTATTACATAGAAATATATTATTCTACCTATGTGACGGGTTAGGGAGGTTAGGTCCCTAACATGCCCTTCCCCTTGAAGAATAGCTTTGTCTTCAAGTATTGAGTGAAGTCTTCTTATAACGTTGCTGACAAAGAAACACCTGGTCCCCTTCAACAAATTGTTGTTCAGAACGACCTGTATCTTCTTGTTGCTTCATGTGATTCTAAGCCATGTCTAAATTTGCTTCGAGTATATGGACAATGCCCTCACAAACTGTAATATTTTTCTCAACCTCCTGAACCTTTGAGATACCTGGAATGTATTAGAGAATTGATGGTGTCTTTTGTCCATAGATTTCTTCAAAAGGAGGCATGCGAGTAGTTTTATGGTAAGATGTGTTGTACCACCATTCAGCTAGGGGTAACCATTGAGCCCACTTATTTTATCCGTTATATGCAAAACACCTCTAATATGTTTCCAAACACTTGTTGACAACTTCATTTTGGCCATCAATCTGTGGATAATAGGCGCTGTTGAGATGAAATTGGGTTCCCTGGAGCCTGAACAATTATTTTCAAAATTTTTTGGTGAAAGTGGGATCTTTGTTAGAGACAATAGAATGAGGCATGCCATGAAGCTTGAAGATATCATCCATGAAAATTTGAGCCATTGTGGATGCAGTGAATGGGTTTTGAAGAGAACATGAATGATCATATTTGGAAAGACGGTCAACTACCACCATGATGACTGACTTATTTCCCGATTTAGGTAAGCCAATAATGAAATCCATATAAATATCCTTCCAAATAGCCAGCGGAATCAGGGGTGGTTGTAGTGTGTTTGAGGCCTTGACTATGTCTCCCTTATTGCATTGATATACATCACATTCAGCCACAAGGGTGTGGACATCATGTTTCATATGATGCCAAAAAAAAAACGTTCGACCCTTTTATAGGTTTTGACAAACCCTAAATTCCCAATTGTGGGGGAAGCATGAATCTTTGAAAGCACCATAGATTTAAGTTGCGACTATTTGCTTAAATATAGACACCCTTTGTAGTGAAGCTCATCATTGTGCCAAGAGTACCCTAGATAAACTGGAGAATTGTCTTGCAATTGTTGGATCAAGAAATAAATTTTGGGGTATAGCAGCCATTCCTGGTGAACAAATTGGAGCCAATATGGTAGAAGGAATGAGATATAAAAGAGGGACCCTTAGTCTTCATACTTCCTTGAAAGAGCATCAACAACAAAAATTTTATTTGTCCTTGTAAATTATTTAATAATCATATCCAAATATATTGGTCACCCATTTTTGTTGCTTCGGGGATGAAATTCGTTGTTCCAAAAATGATAGAAGCTATGATGATATCTTTTAATTTGGAATCATTTCCAAAATAGATAAGGACATCACAGATCCATAATATGCATAATAGATAACATTTCCTTTTTGTAGGTGTATTGGCTCAAATGTCGATTTCGAAGTTGTTTTCTAGTGAAGGCCAAAGGTTGTCCTTCTTGCATGAGCATTGTTCCAATTCTTTTCTTCGGAGCATCACATTCGAATACAAAAGTATTCTTGAAGTCAGGAAGGGCGAGGACAAGAGTTGTGCACATAGCCTCTTTCAAGGTATGGAATGATTGACTATTTGTTGGAGTCCAATTGAAAGCATTCTTTTTAGGGAGAGCAGTGATAGGTGCTGCAATTTTTCCATAATTCTTAGCAATATTATGATAATAGTCTGCTGAACCCAGAAAACCATGCAAGATCTTGAGATTTTTGGGGCGATGTCAATCCTGCATAGCTTCAATTTTCCTAGGATCCATTCTTACACCCTCCTTGCTAAAAATATATCCCAAGTACTCCACTTTCAAGGTGTCAAAGGCACATTTAGGTTGTTTGAGGAAAATTTGGTGCTGAGAAAGTAGATGGAGAACTTTATCCACATGGGCAAGATGGGTTGTCCATGTTTTACTATAGATGAGAATATCATCAAAGAAAACTAATACAAGATGATGGAGAAACAAACGAAAGAAATGATTCATGAGACTATGACAAGTGGAGGGGGCATTATACAAGGCAAAGGGCATGACCAAGAACTCATAATGAACCTCATGAGCTCGAAATACAGTCTTGCAAATGTTTGTGTCTTTCATACGTATCTGGTGGTATCCAAAATGGATATCAAGTTTAGTAAAGTATTTAACACCACTCAATTCATCCAATAAATCATCAATGACAGGAATGAGAAGCTTGTCTTTGATGGTTAGTTTGTTGAGGGAACGAATGTTTGTACACATGCACCACATGCCTTATTTATTGAGGACCATGACCACAGGAGAAGAATACAAGCTGGTGCTAGGACGGATGACATGCGTGTCAAGTAATTCTTGAACAATTTTCTCAATTTCATTCTTCTGGGAAAAGGGATGGTGATAAGGGTGAACATTGGGAGTAAGACTCCCCAGAACTAGAGGAATGGAATGATCATGAGCACCAAGGGAAGGGGGAAGTAAATTGGTGTTTGGAGAGGATAGATTGGAGGTCAAGATGCACAGAGGGTGTCTCAACTTCTTGAATGGCACGAAGTTGAGAAATAATTCCTAAATGACCTTTTTTGATGATATTTTCCATTCAATGGGAACTAATGATCTTAGAGGAGCCTTTTGTGATTCCTTGGAACTTATATTGTTGGCCTTGATTTTGAAATTACATGGTTAATTTCTTAAAATCCATGAGGATGGGGGTCAATAGTGCGTAACCATTATGCACCTAGATCAATTTCACAACCACCCATGTCGATAGCAAGCATATGCTATTTGAGGTTGTACTGACCAATTTGGAGACAAACATTTTCACAATGCCCCCCAAATTTTATGGAACCACCATTGGAAATCATGATTTGAAAATTGTTGATGACACATATACAACAATTGGTTTCTTGAGCAATGCGACGATGAATAAAATTATGGGTGATTTTACTATCAGTAAGGATGATGAACTTTCAATTTTTAATGTAGCCAATTAGCTTGAGGGTTTGGGGAGAGGAGAAGCGAGTGAGGGAATTCATTGAAAATATCAGTTCAACTTTTGGTGTATCACATGGAAGAGTGAGCTGAGTTGGATCAGGTAGCTTGGCCACAAGATGAGCCTCTACTTCTTCATTATAAACATCCTTAAATAAGACCACAAACAGTTTATGTTCCTTACACGTGTGCTTCAAAAAAAAAAATTCATTATGTAATTATAGAAAAGAATCTTGAGTTTTCATTCATCCATTTGTTCCTGAGTTAATTTATGGATCTTAAGAGGGTTGGGATAAGGGGAAGGATTGGGAGGGTGAGGGAGAGGAAGAAAAGAGGATTTTTAGTGTTGGGAAAAAACAACCTATTGTGCTTCCTTTGCATGCTTAGTTGCTTCCAACAAAATCTGGGGGCGAGTCATGAAGACCTAGGCTCATATTTCATCCTTGAGGCCACTAATAAAGAATTCATGGAAGAAGGTATCAAACATGCCCTCTGTTCTGAAATCCAATTTCTCAAATGTAGCGATAAAATTTTCCATGGTACCAAACTATTTCAACTTGGTCAAACAACCTAGGGAGCGTGTGTCCATGTCAAAGTGTTCATAAAGTCAACCACAAACTGCGTTCAAACAACATATCCTTGGCATGATTTTCTATGACATTGCCACCATTGCCAACATTTAAGATCTATATAGAGGACACTGTATCGAAGTTTTTCCAA
The DNA here is from genome assembly GCA_000966675.3 of Picea glauca. Lineage (NCBI taxonomy): Eukaryota > Viridiplantae > Streptophyta > Pinopsida > Pinales > Pinaceae > Picea > Picea glauca. Next base: position 217,443 of record JZKD02S0339195.1, on the reverse strand, counting down.
TTCATCAATGATACCATGCAAGGAGAAGTAATGTTTCATTTTAGTGTCCCAACCAGTGGGATATGAGCCATGAAATTTATTCACCTACCCTTGTTGAGGACATAGACCACGATGAAAGGGGTTGAACTGAAAAGGATGGTAATTGGAGGAAGTTGTAACTTATGGGTTAGAAGGTTGTTCAGATGAGGTATGGACACCATGAAATGATAGTTTTTTTAGGACCTTGGTAGCAAAGGAGTCAACCTAAGAATGAAGGTGGAATGCAAGCTAGCTAGAAAGGTGGGAATTGATGTCCTTCTTCAGTTCCTCTTTCATGTAATCCATTTTGACATCTATGTGGGTATTTATATAGTTTTCAAGGTCTTGGTTGCAGGTGTTGGCCATGGTTAAGAGGAAACACAGGAATAAGTGGGAAAGAAGGGTATCCAAAAAGGGTGAGTGGGTCCACATGAAAAATGATCACAAGTGATAGATACCACTATGATCAGTGTGAGAAGGGGAATCCAATGGGATAGGTCCCAAATAAGGGTGTTGGGAAGGGGGGTTAGGACCACAAGAAAACAAGGATTAAAAAATGATAACTATCACTGCAAACAGGATGAAAAGAGGAGTCCAGTGGGATAGCTCTCAAATAAGGGTGCGGGAAGGCCCCAATTTTCTTTTTTGTACTCCTACAGAGTTATACTTTGATCTAAATAATATTGTCATGTAGAAATGCCCAAATTATTAACAAGAAAACATGTGTAGTAATTTTGCAACCAAAATTTAGGAGGCAAGGTTGAAAAACAATAGATCTTGTTTGTTTTGTTTTTGTCCCAGGGGTTAGGTTTTTTTCAAGGTTCCTACATACAAGGGTTTTCCTTGTGTTATATCTCTTTGACATATGTGCGGGGTTAAACAATAGTACTCAACCCAATATATAAAGGTAGCAACTAAGGAGACTATATCCTACCCTTATTCATACTACATGATTACCCAAGTACTAGAGAGTATCTTCCTAAGTGTTGTTCTCAGTGGAACTATAGAATTCAAATGACCAATGGATTGATCTTTGCACTTTTGTTGAAATATTTCTTCATGGTTTGTTGTCTTCTCTTTATGTTTTCCAAGGAAAACATTATTTTCTCCTCTAAATATAACAACGCATTTATCCTTTGAGGGACATTGGAAGAATTTGATTATTTGATCTGTAGCATCATCCATCGAGAAGAAAGTTCCAGTTCAGTAGGAAAAATGACTTCTTTCCCATATAAAAGATGAAAGGGACTGCAACCTGGGTTTACCTTGGTAGTAGTGCGATCTGCCCAAAGGGTGTAAGTAAGGAGAGTGTGCCATTAACGAGGCTTATTCTCAATGAACTTCTTTATGATACTAACCACATTTATTTTAGTAGACTCGGATTGCCCATTTCCTTGAGGGTAATAAGTTGATGAGGTGAACTTTTTGACCCCCAACTTAGCTAAAAACTGAGTCAACTTAGCAGAAATGAAAGCAAGACAGTTATTTGTAATAATATCTAAAGGAATGCCAAATATGGAGAAAATATTAGTTTCCAAGAAATAAATTACATGTTCATCCTGTGATTGTTTAAGGGGGAGAACTTCAGTTCACTTAGTGAAATAATCAGTGGTTGTTAAGATAAAAACTTGCCCTGCTAGAGACAGAGGATTTATGGGACTAATAAAATCTAGACCCCATTTGGAAAAATGAAAATGAGGGAGGACAGGTTGCAAAGGAATAGTAGAAAGATGTTATTTCTGAACAAATTTGTGGCACTTGTCACAAGATCTTGAGAATTTATAAGAATATTGAAAAAGTAAAGGCCAATAATAACCTTTTCTGATTATTTTAAAAGCAGTAGTTTTAGCAGAAAAGTTACCACCAACGTGAATAAAAGAATCTGAAGATCCATGAGTTTCATGTAACAATTTATGTGCTTCCTTATTATTCACACAGTGAAGTAATATACCATCAACAGACCTCAAAAAAAGGTCTCCTAAAATAATATATCTGGAAGATTCAAGAAGTAGACTTCTCCTTTGATGAGTATCTAAGTCATCTGGGCACTTTTGATATTGCAAGTAATAAAATAGATTTTTATACTAGTGATGTTTATCTATAGAAAGGGTTTGAAACTAAATATAAAATAGTGTTGAGAGAGGATTATCATGATCGTCAATTTCTTTACTTGCTTCAACATGTTGAGTTAAGTGAAGGGATATGTCTTGTCCCTTAATTGTTTTTTAATTCATGTTGGTTAAATAATGCTCCTAGATTTTGGCAAGCCAATATGAAAGCTTCCCTGAAAGATATGTTTGTAAAATAAAAATCTTGACAGTAGGAAAAGGGACTTTTACCTATGTGTGCTTCCCTAGGATAAAGTAGCAAAATTTCTCCAGAGCTTTAACAAGAGAAAAAGCATGTTTTTCGATATAAGAACACTTGAATTCATCATCTGATAAATTTTGTCTCATGTAAGCTACCAATTTTTCGTTATTTCGTTCATCACATTGTAAGCTAATAACAAAAATTGTTTTTTTAGTGGCATTAGTGTATACGATACAATCTTTCTCAAAGTTCGATTTTGCTAAAACCGATGCGAAACAGATTGCCTTCTTAATCCTCATGAAAGAATTTTTTATGTATTCAGTCCAATAAAAGGAGTGATCTTTCTTTAGAATATTATGAATTAGTTTGACCATTAAAGTAAAGTCGGGAAAAAATATATGGAGAAAGTTGATAATTCCCATAAAGGATTTAAACTCCTTTTTGGAAGTGGGGGAAGTAAGGTTCAAAATAAAAGCTATCCTTTCAATATCTATTCTTATTCTCGAATCAGAGAGAATATGTCCAAGGATCTTTCCCTTAGTAACACCAAAAATAGATTTAGAAGGATTTAAAGAAATGTTGAACTTTTTGCATCGCACGAGAACTTTTCTAAGATGACCAAAATGATATAATCGGTTCTTTGAATACATATTCAAGTCATCAAGATAAACCTGGATAATCTTACTGATTAGATCATTAAAATCTATTTGCATGGCTCTCTAGAAAGTAGAACCTGCATTGGACAAGCCAAAAGGCATGTGTTCATAAGAAAATGTGGCCCAACGTGTAGTAAAAGTGGTTTTGTATTTGTTAGTCATTTTTACTTTAATTTGATTACAGCCAGAGAAACCATCAAGTAAGGATATCATTTTTGACCTTGCAACCTGTTGCAAAATCATTTCCATATTAGGGAGAGGAAAATGATCTTTAATATTTCTTTATTTAATGCGTGAAAATAAACACATAATTGAATATGTCCAATTGTTTTCCAAACAGGAACCAAGTTTGAGACCCACTTAGAATATTTAACTGGAAAGATTATACCATCTTTCTGTTAGCACTAGGAGTCACCTTCAGATTGCATGGAAGGAAATCCCAGCACCCATCAAGTTATAAGTGAATGTAAGGGTGTTTAAAGGGTCAAATGGAAAAGGACGCAAATGATAATGTTCTAACTCATATAATAGGGCTAGCATGCACCATCAATTAAGGTCTTGGATAAATTCAATCAGTAGTTTGGGAGTAAGTATGAATAGAGGGAAGAATTGATTGAGAGAAGTGTAGAGGTTGATGTAAACATCATGTCCACAAAAGCCTAAGGAGGAAAGTTTCTTAACACAAGATCTTCTTGAACTGAGAAACTAAGGAAGCTAAATAAACATCATGATAACATAATGATCAAACATCCATCATAACATCACCACAATCATTCATGTGAATCATTCAAAGCATGAACATTTAGCATCAAAAGCAGATAAGATGAAAAAAAAGATGATTTATGTTAGTAAAAAAGTCTTAAGTCCAGTACATCACTAGATCACATTTACTTCCTCAAAATATTACAGCATCAGGGAGCCTTGCTCAACCATCCGAACCTACTAAAGAAATTGATCTATCTATTTATAAAAAAAAGGAAGGAAACAACTGGAGATATGATTTGGCCTCCTTCCCTTGAAAAACTCTATACATTAATTTTCTCTAACAACTTATCTAACCACCTATGCTATAAAACAGGAAAATGTTGGTGACTAATCCAACTGAATTTCAAATTAATTTGATTCCCTTTTGTTTTCCAACTCCTTGTTTTCCATGTGTCTTTCAAAGAATGTGGTTGTCTTCATGATGCTCGTTGTTGTTTCTCCATCCTTCTCCATCATCAATTAATCCAAAATTCATTAGCTTGGTCCTCCTAGATCCCTGGTGTTTGTTGGCAGCTTCCTTAGGTAAAAAATTTGGGTAGTGCACTACAAGGAGAAAAGGTAGTCCCTGTAGGTAGCACCACTATGTTGCATATGTGTACATACTCTGCTCTCTTTTCAATATTAGGTAGCACCCTTATGTTGTGCACTTGTGCAAACCTTTACCCTCTGTGAAATATTCAGTAGCGCCATTAGGTAGCGCCACTGTGTTGCGTCTGTATGGAAATTATGTTATCTTCCAAATATTAGGTAGAGCCTGTAGGTAGCACCACTTACACTGTGTCTATGTGCCAAATTTTCTCTCTGCCCAATATTAGGTAGCACCACTTACGCTACGTATGTGTGCAGGTTTGGGGAGCATTGCCAAAAATGATGTGCCTTCAACCTTGAACATGTGTCGAGAAATTTGTGGTATTTCATGATGACAAAACCATTTTACTTGGGTGCCTTGAATGTACAATAGGTAGTTCTTTTTACCACTGGGGGAAACTATCACTCAGAAAAAACTCAAAACCCATATAGTTAAATTCTTAGAATCCTGTATAGATGGCAGAGATAATATATGTATATCAGTTAAACCTCCCAAAAAGGAAATATCCTAAAAAAGGGGGCTTAACTTTTACCAGCTATTTTGTCATTTTGATACTTAACCTCAGACTCTTTCTGGTAGAAAGAGGATCTTCAATTGACATATCAGACTTCTTATTCTTAGCATTGACAAGATTCCTCTGTGTAGATGTTCTCTCCTTAGCTATTGGTTTGTCATCCTCAATGGCAACTTCGACCAACACTTGTAAATTTATTTGGGCTACTTCATCTTGAAAGTGCTTCAGCTCAACCTTTAGCTTCCTATTCGAAGACTGGGAGCCTATGTTTTTCCTTTAAATATTCTTTAACTATCTATGAAGGGGTTGGGCCTTTCTTGCTACAAACCTTGCCAAGTCAAGGGTGTGACTGTATCCATCCATGATCTCTTCCATCTGAGCCAAGTGAACCTTATCTTCTGCTTTAAGATGAGATATTTATTTTCTTGCATCTCTAAGCTTCTTGATAAGTTTTTTGTAGGTTTGACTGTCAGGAGGAACAATGGCATGCACAGTCTCAATAATATTTTTCTCAGACTCCTCTTTCTCCTGCATGGGAAGTGTCTTGTCTACCTCATCAGGTTTCTTGATGGCTTTACTTTTATTCTTCTTACTCTACACAGGGGTTTCATCTTTTCTTTCAACAGGCTTCTCAATGCCTTTCTCAGAGGTTTCATCTTTCCTCTCCAAAGTTATTTTAGTACCTTTACCCTTACCCTTCTTTAAAGGGTTTTCTTGTTTCCCTTCAATAGGCTAAAAACTACCTTTACCCTTCATCCTCTGAATAAGGGTTTTTGATTTCTCCTCTACAGGATTTCAATGCTTTTTCCTTTCTTCTTTTGAATAGGGGTTTCTGGTAAAGACTGCTCTTTGAAAACCTCCTTAGGAATTGATGACCTTGTGAAAGGTCTTTTACCCTTGATTTCTTCCTTCTCTTAGATGTAGCTTTGGTATAAGAACACATATCTTCTAACCCTGTTGGAGGAGGTGGTGAAAAATATCTCTGTAGAGAAGGAAAAACTTCCTCCTCGGTTTCTATGACCTGCTTGCTGATCTCTGAAACTTGAATAGGGGCTCTGCATTTTCTCTTCCTACTAGTCCCTGCTTTAGTAGCACTGGTGGGTGACAAAGGACTTGCCTTCTGTGATTGAAGAGATGGTGCTAAATCAGGCTTGAAATGAGAGGTAACAACAAAATTCTCCCATGAAATCTCTTTCTTACCCAATTCCTCAAAGACTAGGATTTTAATTAATCCGGAGTGGAAAAGGATAGAATCCACATCTCTAGATTTATCTTGTATCCTTTATGACATCTTACCTATACTCCTCAACAAGTAATAAGTAATATTCATCTCAACCTTATAGGTAAAATGTAGTAACAACCTTATATGGGACTTGTACAATGTGTTAAATCTCCCTTCACAAGTAAAATATCTCTGTATGATCTTCAATAATCTGTCAAATTGTTCAATCAATTGACTCCTTGGAATACTTTTGGAAAAATCATTGGCTTGATATTCAGGTTTAAAAATATCTTTTGCATAGGCTAAAATCAAATCCATGGCTTTGAACCATTTTTCTCCTGAAAGGGGAATTCCTGTTGCAACTGAGATAGAGGCTTCAGTCACCTCAAACTCCAAATCCCCAACCTTGGTTTTCCTACCATCAATCTGTAGTGCAAACAGTCTTTCTACCTCCAGATCGCCTTTTTGCATGTTCTGACAGAAAGAGAGGCACCCAACTCTTTGAAAGGCCTCTCTTTCCATGGGTTCTGTATTAAAAGATGCATGTACATAGATTATGTCCTAGCCACCTTGCCACATTTGTCTGTATTCCTCAATTGAGGAGTCTCTGTAGCTTAAAATGAGGGATTTTAAAAGGCTTAAGGGATGGTAATGACCAGAAAATATTTAACTAAGGATTAAAGTGTACAATGCTAACCCTTTTTAAATAGACTGTTGATTAGTAAGCCAAGCTTGACCTTTAGAATTACACTCTTAGGCTTATACATGTATTTGAGAGTGTATACAGTGAGGGGGTAATCTGAAATTGGCTCTCTGTAATTGAGTAAAAACACCAAACTCCGAGGTGAAAGGAAGTAAGGAAAACATAGAGGGTTTGAGCAGTGCTTCTAGGTAGCGCAACACATACACAGAGGATATGCTATTTACAGGATTGTGATTTCAATGGTTAAAGAAAACAATAGTAATCAGACCATAGATATGGGCAAGGAAGTTTGTAGCTCTAAAGAAGAGAAAAGACAAGGATACCATGCAAATACGGGTCCCTTACTACTGTGCAAGCTCAGCAAACCAAAAACCCGATCACAAATTTCCCATGAAAATTAATATGCAGAGGAGGCAACACGGGATACCTGTGGAGTAGACACCTGTTGAGATCTTCAATGCAATCTTAGGATGAAATTGAGAAAACTTTGGCCCTGGAATATTTCTCAGCATCGGATTTGGTTGACATGTGGTCACCTGCTTAGAAATTGTGAATAGTGCAACACTATTCAGTTTTTCAAACTTAGAAACTGTTACCAAGGCTCATAAATGCAAGATATTTGAAGGCATATTTAACTGACTTCTGTCACTTAAAACTAGGGACATGACATTAGTCATGGCAATCATGACTCGAGGTGGAAGTATGATGAACGTGATAGGCGCTACAGAACTTCCTGATGAGTAGGCAATGCATCCACTTCAAAATGTGATTGGACAGGTAAGCAATGACAATGAGGCATGCCTACGAGACCATGAATGAGGAGGAAGGTGTGTCACATCAATCTAGTCATGGGAGGGATTGACCTAGGAACAAGTCATGAAGGGGACCAAAATAAGTCATGAGCTAAAAATGGTTCAAGGATCAAAAATCAATTTGAGGATCAAACTAGAGCTAAGACTCAAAAACTTTAATCATCTAAGGGGTCCTACCAAAAATAATTTTTAAAGGGATGAGACTTTAAAAGAAAATTTAAAATCTAATGCTTAAAAAAGGATTGAAAACAAACTGAAAGACCCAAGGTAATTTAGTGTGATAACATTGGCTCCACAAGGGATGGCATGCCTCATGCAAGTTGCCAAGAAGTAGATTTTGTGCCTTATCCTAGGGCTATGGGGTCAATTATTGAAACAAAAATAAAAATAAAATGATATTTACAATGACATGAAGAGCCACTCAAGTCTCAAGCAAACTACTTTTTCAGGAAATTCCCATCGACATGGCCACCAAAAACCTCTTCATTCTCCATATTCTGCAACTTGAAAGTGTTATTAGAGAATACCTCAAATATTTTGAAAGGACCGATCCATAAAGATTCAAATTTACCGTGCTTGCCTTTATCTTTCTTTGGTGCATCCCACATGAGCATCAGATCGTCCAATTGAAAATCCTCTTTGTTCACCTTTTTGTCGAAAGCCTGCTTGAGCTTCAATTGATGGTCAGATGCTTTGTCTACAAGCTACTCATGGGTCTGCTACACTTCAACCAGCTGTTGAATCCTTCTGATCATATGATCAGGTTCCCCTTGATAATCTTGGAATAATTTTGCCACAGGTAAGGCAAGATGAGAAGGAAAAATTTCCTCAACTCCATATACCAGTTGAAAAGGGGAAACTCCCAAGGACCTTTTCACTGTCACTTTGTCAGCCAATAAAGCAAATTTGAGTTTCAAATCACATGCCTTTTTGTTATCCTCTAACAGATTTTTAATGATCTTTATAATGATTTTGTTCAAGGATTTTGCAAGCATGTTTCCCTGAGGATAGTAAGAGGTGGAATGAATCAAAGTGATCCCAAACTGTTCATAGAACTGAATCAATGTCTTAGCCTTGAATGAGGCAACATTATCAGTGACGATTTTGTCAGGACACCCAAACCTTCCTATGATGTCTTCTAGGAAACCAATGATCACTTTGTGTGAATAATTCCTTGTGGGAATAGCTTTAGTTCATTTAGTAAAGTAATCTATAGCATTAAATATCCATCTATGCTGACCACTGGAAGCGGGATGGATTTCCCCGATAAAATATAGACCCCACTGCTAGAAGGGTCCTGAGGTTACCACAGGTTTTAATGGAAAAGACTTAAGCTACTGCTTTCTGGAGAACTGCTGACACTTAGCACAGGATCTGATCTTAGCACAAACATCAGTGAACAAACTGGGCTAAAAGTACCCATCCCTGAGGATCTTCTATGTCGTGGTTCTCCAATAATGATTCTCCCCACATAAACTATCATGGAAATTAGACATGATCTTTTGGGCTTCTTGGGGGTCTAAGCATCTCAAACACACTCCTAATGGATCCTTCCAATACAAAACTTGATCAACAAGGAAATACTTTATTGATTTGAGTTTTAAGCCTCTCACCTTGTTCTTTTCCATACCACTTGGAGGTTTTAAATTTTTCAGAAAAAATATAATGTCCTTGTACCAGCTGCAATTTTCCAATGCAGAGACAATTTGAGGAGCTTTATCAGTTATCTTAGCCTATTGATTTTATGAACATGAGTGGATGAAATTCACCCCCAATGCTGAGCAATTTGATTCATCCAAGAGCTTGGCTAAACCCTGGCCTTTAACCAATTTTGTGGGCCTAATCTCCAAATCAAATTCAAGTAGTTTAGCTATCCACTTCCTTCTTTTTCCATCTATATCAGGATAAATAAAAATTTCTTTTAGAGCAATTGATGGGACATAAGCAATAACTCTTGAATGCAGGACATAAAATCTGAAGGACTTAAGAGATTTAACCAATGCATAAGCTTGCTTGTCCATTATTTCATATTTTAGTTTAACATCTCTCAATGACCTATTGAAAAAGGCAATGGGTTTCTCTAAGCCTTCAACTTTCTTTTGCAATAGGACTGCTACTATTGTATCAAAAGAGGCAAAAGAAAAAATAAGAAAGTCCTTGGAGTAGTCGGGGCTGACAAGAACCGGGGCTTCAGTTAAGGATTTCTTTATTTTATCAAAATAATCACAAGCCTTAGTAGTCTACTTCATTTCACTATCCTTCCTCAGCATGGTCGTGATATACTTAACTAACTCAGCAAAATTTGACACAAATCTTCTCAAAAAATTGATTTTTCCTAGAAAAGATTCTACCTCGTTTTTAGATCTAGGAAGTGATAATGTTTGTATAGCCTCAACCCTGCTGGAATCAATCCTTACCCCTTCAGCTGACACAATATGCCCCAATAATTTTCCTTCTTTCATGGAAAACAATGATTTTTTCGGATTCAAAGAGAGGCCAAATTTTCTGCATTTCAAGAAAACCTTTCTTAAATGATCACAGTGTTCTTTATTAGAATGATAATACATTGTTATTTCATCCAAATAACTAACAAAAAACTTATCCTTTTCTCCAATAAATGCTATGTCCACAGCTCGCTGAAAAGTTGCCCCTGCGTTCATCAAACAAAAGGGCATCTTGGCATACATAAATGTACCCCAAGGAGTGGTAAAGTTTGTCTTCTCCCTGTCTTCTGGCAGAATAGAGACCTGATTGTATCTGGAAAATCCATGAACTATAGAAATCCTAGCTGCTCCCGTCACCTTTTGCAATATATGCTCCATCTTGGGTAAAGGGTAATTATCCTTCTTGGAGCTTCTGTTCAGATTTCGGAAATCTAGACAAACTCTGATTTCTCCATTCTTTTTTCTTACTGGGACCAAATTGGCTACCTATTCAAAATACCTCAACAGAATGATAATTTTTTCATCTAAAAGCTTCTTAACTTCTTTCTCCATGGCCAGAAGCAACATACGATTTATTTTCCTCAACTTTTTCCTGAAGGGTTTTGTGTCTTTTTTTTGTGGGATCATGTGCTCTATTATGCTTGTGTCATAAGTTCTGAGATCTTCATAAGTCCAAGTGAATACATCAGCAAATTCTTTTAACAACTTAGTATATTCTTCCCTCTTCTCTTCTAATAGGTTGCTTGACAATTTGACATATTTTGGATCCTTTTCAGTGCCCACATTGCACTCAGTTATTCCTGCATCATTAGTGGATACCTTCTCTTTCAATGCCACATCATTCCCATCAAATAATATTTCCAAAGGAACCAGTCCCTTTGGTATATGATTACTAGGCAGCTTCACAATAGGATGATTATAAATTTTATTAAGGAAAACATCATCATGAGGAGTGACTTCTAAATCATGATCATGATCAATGTGTAATGTAGAAAATTCATCAAAATTCTCAAGAAAATTTTTAAGTTGTAAATCATCTTCGAACACCTTCCAATATTTTACATTTCTTGGTATAGAAGGCCTGTATTTGACTTTTACATCATACTTGATTTTTGGTGGTATAGGAATTCTGAAGTTACTTCCTGATATAGCCAAAGAATCATCCATGGTATTCTCTTCTCTAGGAACGAATGGTATATAAAAACAGAGAAAAACTGTCCACCAAATCCCACACATCATTTCTGTAAGATCTAAGCCTAGGATGCTTTGTTTGATAAAGATTTTTAATCTGATGTACTATCAAGTCAGCATTCCCAAATATTGATAACTCTTCTATCCCCATGTCTTTAGTTTCCCCCAACCCAAATACAAGAGCCTTGTACTCTGCCACATTATTAGTAGTTTCAGATTCTAGTTTATATGACAAAGATATAGTTTCTTGAGTTGGTGAGACAAAGATCACCCTAGTACCAGCACCTTCCTTGGAAGAGACTCCATCAAAGAACATTTTCCAGACAAAAGTGGTTAGAAGAGGCTCTTAAGAAAAGTTGATGGACTTTTTTCTGATTTCTAAAGGGGCTTCAAGAGCATCAGTGAGCTGCAAAATACTAGATCCCAAATGTGTATCAAAAGAAGAAACAGGGTGATTGGTGGGATTTTCCTCATCACTAATGATGTAAGCAAATTGAGATTCCCTATAAAGTCTTTTATGCTCTCCCCCAAAAACATAAATAGTAGCATAAGAGAGATCCATCTGCAAGGTTCCCCCGAGTTTGTTTATCCAGGATCTTGATAAGAGCATGCCAAACTTGGGGGGAATATCAACAACTATGATATCCATAAGTATACTCTTCATGGGCAATTGAAATAAGGTCACCACCATATCCTTAATGACTCCAAGACACTTAAATTTTCTGGAGTCAAAATAATATAAGTCATGATAGTTCTTTGTGACTTCTAACCTAAGTTCATCCATAACAGATTTTGGCATAAGATTGTGGGATGCCCCTGAATCCATGAGACAATGGTGTAGCACCTTATCATGTATATTCAGTGACATGTATAAAGGTGGGGATGAGTCATCTCTTTCTTCTATCAAAGGACCTAAACTCACTGTCAGTTTTTCATCTCCCATATTTATTGAATCAGTGGCATTTGAAGATGATTCAAGATGTAGCATTTTGGATAGGTATTTTTTAAATTATTCATTTTTTATCAACTCCAAAAATGGTACAGGGATGTTTATTTTCTGGATCTCATTTTCAAAACTGGAAGAAGAACAAGGTTAGTTTTAGGAAAAGTATTTCTGATCAAAACTTGTGGGTTTTAAGAGTATTTTTCCTTGCTTCTCACCATCACAACCTTGGCATAATCTTCTTTTTGAACAACCTGATTAGGGGCATCATTTTTTTCTTCATTCTTCTTAGATCTCAGATTATATCTACTATCATTTTCCTTTGCTTTCTCTCCCTTGCTTAACTCATTAATTTGAATATCCATTAAATATTTCCCTTAAGAGGATTGAGTCAAGTGTGGGGATGGGGATGTATCACCTAAGCAGTGGATCTCAAGATCAACTTCTGCCTCCTCTTCTTCTTCATCAAGCACTAAATTATTTTGCAAAGGATCTTGTACCCTCTCATCATCTCTCTCTTTGTTTCTAGGATCTCTAGGAAATATTTAGGGAGCATTATTTGGTCTCCTTTAGTTGCCTCTGTTATCATTGTTTTGAGCATTTATATATGTCTGTTTCCCTTCTGATTTTAATTTCTCAATTTCACTGGAAAGAGATTTTACTAATTTGTTCAGCTCATCTACTTGAGAATGGACAACAAAGGAATCAAAATTTGAAGCTTCAACTCTGTTTTTTTCTCCTATCCCTATCAGATTTCCCCCTGATCTTATATGATGACACTATGTTGGATTCTACCTCTAAGGCAACATCTTGCATATGAACCAAGGAAGGTGACCTTCTTTCTCTCAAAAGGAGGCAGAATTTAGAATCAAATGCACTGGCAGAACTAATTTTTGCCATGGTTTTAGTGGGTTTGATCTCATCAAGGATCTTCTTGTACATTTTGTTAAATCTTTTAGAAAATTCAGAGACAAACTCTCCTTCTTTCCTTTTCAAAGATCCAAATTCTGTGATGTAGTACAAAAAATCCTTTTTGTCACCCTAATGCCTCAAGAAGGATTCATACAATGCCTCAATACCAATAACGGATCCAGGGGCCAGACCCTTAAACCACTTCCTAGCCTCACCAAAAAGGCTTTGGACAAAATCCCTCATCCAAACATCTTCATTTTCAATATTTTGGTTATCTGCATAGTTGTAGAAAGCATCAAGATGTTCCTCATATGTTACATCTTCTTCTCCTGTGAACTTAGGCATGTATTTAAAATAATCTCTAGGAGGGAGAGCAGTCATTAGCTGAGGTAAGACTAGAGGAGCATATCTTCCAGCCAGTATGGCATCCAACCTATTTGTGGTGGGGTTAACAACTGCCATTTGATTTTGGATCCTAGGTGAACAAGGAGGAGAAGGAGACTTGGTTGTGTGCGGATTAGGAGAAGAAGGAACAAATGAAGGGGGAGTTTTAGTATTCACAACAAAAAGCTGAGTCTTGGAAGAGGATGGTAAAGTTTGAGAGGTAGATGAAGTTCCTACTTCTTTGGTAGAAAAAATTTTAACAGAAAGAGGTGTAGAAAAACCTAAATTAGGGAAATATTCAAAACTATCAAGACTGAAACAGTTCTCAATATTAGGGGAAGAGAATATATCAATGTTTTATTCTTTCAATTCAGTTTCAATGTAAGATTATTCAACAGGAAACTCTTCAAAATCAAGTTTTTAAGATACTTCAGCAGAAGATAAAGGACGCTTACTTGATAAAACAACTAGACTATCAAGAGCGGAATCATGCAACTGACTAGAAGCACTTGTAGCTGTAGCAGAATTTTTTTTTTGAGAATCTTTTCCCTTCTTGATTATCTTCTCTAGGTTTACCTTAGGTGGAACCAAAGGTAGCTGTGGATTTGATCTCATATATCTGCCTTTAGGTTCCACAGCTGAAACAATGGAGTTGCCAGGTGCAGGCTGCAATCTTCAAAATAATGAAGTCTAATGCATCTTCAGAACTAGAATACTATGTCGTTTTAATCCCAGGGAAAAGTCTTCAAATCATTCCCCGACAATGGCGCCAAGAATATTAGCACTAGGAGTCACCTTCAGATTGCATGGAAGGCAATCCTAGTACCCACCAAGTTATAAGTTAATGTAATGGTGTTTAAAGGGTCAAATGGAAAAGGACTCAAACGATAATGTTCTAACTCAGATAACAGGGCTAGCATGTACCAACAATTAAGGTCTTGGATAACTTCAATCAGTAGTTTTGGGGTAAGTATGAATAGAGGGTAGAATTGATTGAGAGAGGTCTAGGGAAAGCTGTAAACATTAGGTCCACAAAATCCTAGCGAGGAAAGTTTCTTAACACAATATCTTCTTGAACTGAGAAACTAAGGAAGCTAAATAAACATCATGATAACATAATGATCAAACATCCATCATAACATCACCACAATCATTCATGTGAATCATTCAAAGCATGAAAATTTAGCATCAGAAGAAAATAAGCTAAAAGAGAAGTTGATTACTATTAGTCAAAAAGTCTTAAGTCCAGTACATCGCTAGATCACGGTTACTTACTCAAAATATTACAGTATCAGGGAGCGTTGCTCAACCATCCCAGATTTAGTAACACTGGTGGGTGACAAAGGAATTGCCCTCTGTGATTGAGGATTTGGTGCTAAATACAACTTGAAATTAGAGGTAACAAGAAAATTCTCCCATGAAATCTCTTTCTTACCCAATTCCTCAGAGACTAGCATTCTGATTAATCGAGAGTGGAAAAGGATAGAATCCACATCTTTATATTTAGCTTGTATCATGTCTGACATCTTACTTATACTCCTCAACAAGTAATAAAGAATATTCATCTCAACCTTACCACTAAAATGTACCAACATCCTTATATGGTACTAGTACAATGTGTTAAATCTCCCTTCAGAAGTAAAATATCTCTGTATGATCTTCAATAATATGTCAAATTGTTCAATCAATTGACCCCTTGGCATACTTTTGGACAAATCATTGCCTTGATATTCAGGTTTAAAAAGATATTTTGCATATGATGAACTCAAATCCATGGCTTTGAACCATTTTTCACCTGAAAGGGGAATTCCTGTTGCAATTGAGATAGAGGCTTCAATGACCTCAAACTCCAAATCCCCAACCTTGGTTTTCCTACCATCAAACTATAATGCTAACTATATTTCTACATCTCGATGGCCTCTCTTCATGTTCTGAAAGAAATAAAGGCACCCTACTCTTTGAAAGTCCTCTCTTGCCATGGGTTATGTATAAAAAAGATGCATGTCCATTGGTTATGTCCTAACCAACTTTCCACCTTTGTGTGTCTTCCTCGATTGAGGAGTCTCCATAGCTCAAAATGAGGGCTTTTAAAAGGCTTAAGGCATGGTAATGACCAAAAGATATTTAACTTAGGTTTCAAATGTACAATGTTGAACCTTTTTAAACACACTGTTGATTAGTAAGCCAACCTTGACCTTTGGAATTACACTCTTAGTCTTATACAAGTATTCGAGAGTGTAGACAGTTAGGGGGTAATCCAAAATTGGACCTCTGCAATTGAGTAAAATTGCCAAACTCCGAGGTGAAAGGAAGCAAGGAAAACAGAGAGGGTTTGAGAAGCGCCTCTAGGTAGTGTAACACATACACAAAGGATAGGCTATTTACAGCCTTGTGATTTCAATGGTTAAAGAAAACAACAGTAATAAGACCATAGATATGGGCAAGGAAGTTTACATGTCTGAACAAGAGAAAAGACAAGGCTACACTGAAAATACAGGTCCGTTACTACTGTGCAAGCTTAGCAAACCAAAAACCCGAGCACAAATTTCTTGTGAAAATTAATATGTAGACGAGGCAACACAGGATGCTTGTGGAGTAGAAACCTGTTGAGATATTCAACGCAATCTCAGGATGAAATTGAGAAAACTTCGGCCCTGGAATCTTTCTCAATATCGAATTTGGTTGACATGTTGTCACCTGATCATAAATTATGAATTTGCGCAGTACAACACTATTGAGTTTTTCAACATTAGAAACCATTACTAAGTCTCATAAATGCAATATATTTGAAGGAATATTTAACGAAATTTTGGAACTAAAAACAGGGGACATGACCTCAGTCGTGGAAATCTTGACTTGAGGTGGAAGTATGATGAACGTGATAGGTGCTATGGAACTGCCTGATGAGTAGGTAGCACATCCACTTCAAAATGTGATTGGGCAGGTAAGCAAAGACAATGAGGCATGCCTACAAGATCATGAGTGAGGAGGAAGGTGTGTCACATCAATATGGTCATGGGATGGATGGACCTAGGGACAAGTCATGAAGGGGATCAAAATAAGTGATGAGTTAAAAATGGTTCAAGGATCAAAAATCAATGAGGATCAAACTAGAGATAAGAATCAAAAACTTTAATTACCTAAGGGGTCCTACCAAACATAAATTTTAAAGGGATGAGACTTTAAAATAAAATTTAAAATCTAAGGCTTAAAAAAGGATTGAAAACAAACTAAAAGACCCAAGGAAATTTAGTGTTATAACACTTTCAAAAGATTTTCCAACTCTTTTCTAATAGTAGCCTCAAGTGCGCGGTTAATGGGTCTTCGTTTTTTCCTCACTGGTTTTATCCCCTCCTTGATAGGAATGACATGTTGTATAAGAGAATGATCAAAACCATAAAGATCCTTGAATGACCTTGCAAAAAAATCTTAAAATTCACTTATCCATGTGTGGAGATTCAAAGGTCCCAAGGTTGAAATAAATTGTATCAACCACCTTCCTTTTCGACTCCTCTTCCTTACATGTGTCTTTGTTGATCACATCACTCGATGAAAATGAACTTTCAAGAGAAGTCAAGTCATTTGGAAATTTGTCATATTCAATAGATATGATTTCCTCAAGATTAAATTATTCATTTTGTGTGAAAGCACAGAGGATATCATCATTAGGGAAAACCTTCCATGATTCTACATTGTCTGGAATGTGAGGATGATATAAAGATTGAGAAGTACAATCAGGCCTTTGAGGTAGAAGTTGTCGAGTAGGAGATGCTGAAAATACAACTAACCTATCATCCATTGAATTAAGTTCCCTCTTAACATGAGTAATGTTAAATGATAGAAGATTCGAGATAAATGCCCAAATAGCTTCGGTATAGTGTTTCATCAACTTATTGCTAGGAGAATAGATTCTATGCACAAGTTTTACAACAAGTTCAGAATGTACAAAAACTGTAAGGTGGTCGCAGCCAAGGTTATAAGCATTTTCGATGCCTAGAAGTAAGGCTTCAAATTCAGTGACATTGTTTGTGCAAGCGAACTATAACCTAGAAGAAAAGTTTTGAATCTTGCCTACAGGCGAGTATAATATAATTCCAGTTCCATTTCTTTCATTTGAGCATGAACCATCGAAATGCATGTGCTGCATACCATCCTCTAAATAAATTTGTTCTAAACTTGTGTCACCTTCATGAGAAAATATAGAGTATACCCCTAATTCTTCCTCAAGATGATTTACATTGGGTTGAGGAGTTCTCTCTATGTATGGTGAAATTATTCCTTCTCTTAGGACTATAATATTCTTTCCATTCGAGGGAATGGATAAACCTGTCCCATCGAGTGAAATATCTCCACCTGTTAGGTCTTTCCAGTCTCTTCCTGGGATAATAGAATAGTTTCTTACTAGCATGTTGATTACTTGGATGCTAAGGGTTGTCCTTATTTTGGGATGCACACATAGAACTGAAGCTACGTCTTTGATTTGTCCTATTGTTGAATGTTGTAGACTATTATAGGACAGAATTCTTCTAGAATTTCATTGGTACATGATAATCCTATCTCCTCCATAATGATTTTTGACATCATGCTTGGACCCGAACTGCCATAAATTAGGAAACAATGGGCTATCTTGTCCATAATTTTTACGTAAATGAAATTGGATGATTTTTTTTACAGGGCCTCTAAAATTATTTACACCTATTTTATTTACAGTGGAATCCTCTTCTTTTGCCTCTTCAGAAAGATTGTCTATGGTAGACTCTTTTCCTTCCATAACATTCTTGAGATGCTTTTGTCGTTCAGGGACGACAACCATGTCCATAAGAGTATAGCATTGGCCTTGATATTAGCCAATTGGTTAAGAATATTATACTTGGAAGAGGGAAGAAGGGAGGGAACTCCATAACTCTTAGGAACCTTGACATTTTATGCATTAGTACCTTGTGAAGACGAGGATGGAGTGGAAGAGACATGAAGAAGGTCATGTTTCCCTTTAGGAGCATAGTATTTGTTCCTAGTATTTATATTCATGAAATCTTCTGGTTCTACCCAATCTAGAACAACAATGGTGGTTTAGGGCTTCTTTCCACAGATTTTATCTCTACCACTCTTCTTAACCTCACAAGTACTTTCTTTGTGATTTTCCTCAAAAAAATTACACCCACTACGAGACATGATGGCTTTGGGATGAAAGTTGTTTTCATTGGTCTTCCTAAAAGGAATTGAAGAATAAGATGATTCCCTAGGAGTAAGTGATGGAGCACTCCCTTTTTCGTTCATATGTTATCATTAGGTTGTTCATATCTTGTACAACTTGTAATAGGGCAGACATATATGTTTGTTTGACAGAGTCTCCTTTGGGGAGACCTATTCTTTCAAGTTTATCTTCGTACTCCAGGCAAGTGTGGAGATCGAAGCCAAGATTGTAAGTATCCTTTTCTTCGAGCCTATAATGATAAGGAGAGGGAAGCACATTATAGTAATGCATGAGGGTGGCTTTGTTTTGGAGGTGAATTAGTTCAAGGATTTGATTGTACAGTTTGGTGAAGTGAAGGTTAAAGGATTTGATAGTTTCACCATATTTATAAGAATTATTGTTATATTCCCTTAACTATTCGGTCGAGCTCTTATATTGTCCATAAGTGGACATGAAGCAATAAACCAACTCTTACCAAGTGGAAAGGATCTTTGGAGGGAGATAAAAGAAATCAATTGTTTCTTTCCCTTCAAGGGAATTGACAAATAAGAGCATGAAAGTATCGTTATCATTAGCTCTGATATTGTGACAAGCATTAGAAAATGTCACTAGATGTTCATTTGTAGAGACTTTTATTTCCCGAGAACCTAGGAATATGCTCCTTAAATTTTGGTAACGAACGAGTAGAAAGTGCTAGATTCAAGGGAGAAGATACGTGCCATGGGGTAGTAGTAACACCTTATTCAAACTGAAAAAGTATGTTCATCACCCTACTCATATGAATGATTGGAACTTGGTGCAGGTGGAACCCGAAGGCGAGTTCCAGGTGGAACCCCTACGAATTATGGAATGGAGACAAATAGCACTTTGCAACAGAGTCGTCACTCAGGTAAAGGTGCAATGGAAGCACTTTAGTCCTAAGGAGGCCACTTGGGAGTTGGACGGATATTTGCAGAAATCTCATCCAATCCCGTTCCAAGAAAGGAACGAACACTGAGGACAGTGTTTTATTGAAGGGGGAAAGGATGTGACATCCCAAAAAAAAATAAGTATTTTTGAAATTTAAAATTTGCTGGGAACTTATTCTGTTTTTAATAAATTTGAATTTTGAATTTTTTTTCCATTTATGGCAATTCCGAATTTCGAATTTGATAATTGTAATTAATTATTATGACTATTGGGTAGATATCTGATTTGACCCAACTAACCATTTCACTATGACACTTGTTTGAAAACAAAATATTTTATATTGATTGTAGGATGACAAATGGAATAGCCATGTTAGAATCAGCTGACCATTACTCCATGAGTGGGGAACATGTTGGAACTACCTATGGGCTGATTATTACAAGTGGAAAATTAGAGATTTGTCCATTGGCAGCCCCTGAAAATCAGGGATTTAGAAAGCTGCGAAAATTCCCAAGGGGGAAAGAAAGACCTAGGCAAAAGCATTGTTGTTTTTTTTTTTTTTGTTAAATAGCATATGTGAGGAGGTAGGATGATGCTTAGTATGTTGGGTAAAAAAAGGAACTACTGAATACTTGTTGTTATGAACACTGATTCGGAGTGTGAGGCAAGGGAGAAGATTACTCATAGAGGAAGACATTGTTGAGGAGGATTTTCCAAGTTTTCCCTCATGGATTCATGGTTAGGCTAGGGGATGAATTGGGTAAGCGTTGGCTTTCCTATTCTACGGTTGGGAGGAACGTGGTTGTTCCCTTTGTCTCCCCACATAATGGATTCAAATATGTTAAATCTTATCCTTCTTTGTTTTGAATGATTTTGTATATCTGATATGATGCTCCGTTTGGGTTAAGTTGAAATAATTTCCATGTAGGACATATGTTTGTTGTATGGAGTTTATAATCAAAGACCAAAATGATACAATGAGGCATCCTGAACTAGAATTCTAGGGAGAATGATCTATGTAAAATAAACTTGAAAGATTGTGTATGTCTATTTTTCTGAGATTTAAATTTTTGGTAGTAGTTAGATATGAACGAACTTGAAAAAAGACCAGATCTACCTAAAGGTGTATTTCTTCCCCTATAATTCAAATTTTGGACATAACTGATTTGTACAAATGAGCTAGGAAGGATTAGATCTATTTGCAGGCATATACTTACTTCTGTAGTTCAATTTAGTAAGCAAATTTGTCTATGAATAAGTAGAAATCTGAGCAAGTCTATACACATATTTCCATAAATTTATATCTATATATGCAATGAATATAGATATAGTTACAGTTAATACTGTGTGTAGTTTCATTAAATAAAGATTTAATGATTGCAATAGGAATCCCACTTACACAGAAAGTTATTGTCATGATTTTGAATAAACAACTATGCCGCTAGGAGAACATGATAGCCTTGGTAATGAAATTATGGGGTAGGGTGAGATTTGATTGGTGAATGATTAAATAGTCATTTACTTTGGACAAAAGACGGAGCAAAACCTGTACATAAATTATTGTATTTTAATAATTGGATCCCAAAGGTTTAAGTTACATTGGAAATTCTTTCCCTTCCCAAGCCGATAGGAAGACTGAGGAAAACAATATTGTTGACTACATCTTGGTTGCAACATGGTCGCTTCTAACTCCTGAAGGAATACGAAAGGGAAATCGTATACCTTTTTACAACGAGTATGGAGATGAGAAGCTAGGACCTTCGGGTAGACAGAAACCTGGAAGAATCCACCATATATGATGATCAGTAAATTGTTTTATGAAGACAATGTAAGAAGAACACGATTTAAGTGCAAATGTTTATAAACACATCATACCAACGATTACTTAACTTCGAAACTTGAGGCACATGATCCTTTTCTTGGAATTTTCCATCTGGATAGTCATACAGGGCCAAGGGTGAAGGAGACAATACTCACTGATGGGTACCCTCACATCAAACAGGGCTGATCATTAATGATATGTTTCAACTCTTAAAATGAATGATACAGTTGTAGTAAAAATTCTTTACACAATATTATTTAATAATATAAATACAATAATCGACCAAATCATAATTTCATTGTGTATGTGAACAACAAGAATAACTATTTTTAGGTGGAATAAAGCTTAATTATCCCATTCAAACCAGGATTACCCTGACTGTTGAGTCTAATCTACCCGAACTCATTTTTCATAGAATATATTAAGTCAGCAAAGTAAATGCAGAGGATGCTCTGACCAAGTTTTTTGGTAATTAACCCAGAATAACTACTTCCCTTAGACTCACAAATTCTCGGAGATGAACTTTGGCACACGATAGAGGGTTTACAAAAGAAAACCTAGATCTCGAACCCAGATAGGTAGGGCTAAAACTCCTTCTTTGTAAATAGAAGAGAGTCGTGAAAACCTCAAAGAAAAGGATCATTACTACAAGGTTAAGGATGGCTCTAAATGTAATGCAAGGAAGTTAGACAAAAGGAGAATTCCACAGGAAGAAAATGAGGGAGAACATAGAACGACATCTTGGTGTGAACATTTTATTCCAAAAAAATTATAATCTTCCTATTGAAATAACCAGGGTATTAATGTTTGTAATTTTAGAGAAGAACTTACCTAGAATGTAATACATGTCATCTACAACAGGATGGAGGCAACCACGAGGGCCATAGTCTTCACCTCTAAACCCCCTTGACACAGAGCCTCTTCAAAAGAAAAGAAAGAACTCAGAATGACAAACCCTGAACCCTCTCAAAACCTAAACGATGCCTTGTCGACTCGAATTAATTATGGAGAGTGCTAAGGATGAGTGAGCCACGTGACCCAGGAAGGGTCAGCATGACACTTCAAGTATAGAGCCAAGCGATTTTAGTATGACTAGTAGACTTTCTTAATGATGGTTGTAAAACTTTTAATACCCTCACAGGGAATTCCTTTCCCACTTGAGGAATTTCGCTTCCACACCCCCTGCGATAGGTCTTAGGTACTGGTTTGATTCTCATTGTCATAGGTCCATTAGTGACATGACATTGAGCTTTCAATTCAATCAGTATCCAATTTTATGAGCCATTAAATGACCAGGACCTGGAGGCTTGCGACAGTTACTGGTCCTTAACCCAACCCTTGGCTAAGTTGGTAGGAACCAAATAAATTTCCCTAGGAGTAATATTTCGATAACACTTGGGTGCGAGTATAGTATGGAGATCTTATGCCAAATAGGATGATTGTAGTATGGATCATAAAGTATACATTAATCACTTAGTCCCTACACCTAAAGGTTTTAGTTATTTTTGCTAAATCCTTGGGGCTTTCCATTATAACCTTCCCACTTAAGGTAAGACATGATGACATTACAATGCACCTCTTGATTACAACCTTCTACTTGTTTGTAGCTGGATTGATTCCATGAACACAGTTGTGTCTACCTTTTTCTGTGTGTTACATTTCCCACACCAAGGAAAAATCATTATTGTCGATCAATTGGCCTTCTTTAACTTTTATTCACGTACTAGAAACGTACATTTTATCTTGAAAACACCTCTCGATTATGAGAATGTAGGCGCGAGTATTTTAAAAGATTCAACCTTGATGGGTACAATTTCTATTCCACCACCCGCTATTCCTCCTCCTTTTTTCACCGTAATTAACATGATACCAACCTTTGTTCATCAAACACCTGATTCTTATGACCCATGGATAGTACCTAGATCTGGTGATTGTCTTCATTACGATGGTCGAATTCCTTTAAGTTTGGTGGAATTAGCTTATCAAGCTATTCAATTGGAAACTCCTTCTCCTCCTTCTCTTGGTGATACATCTCCTGATCTATTCCACGTGATATTTCCTACTGATGAGATGATCATGGAGTTCATGTATATAGAAGATAATCCATGGGATGATTCACATCATTGTTCTATTATCTTCCTAGAACGAGAGACCATAGAGAGTTACCAACGGATTCCAACTCTTTCGACCATTGTTGTTCTTTATTCTATTCTTGAGTCAACTCATGATGTTTTGTATGAAGGTAACTTGATTAATATTTCACCTATCATTTCTCTTGACATATCGATTAAACCCAGAGTCATGGAAAATGTCCATATCACTGCCTCATGTTGTACTGATGAGTTATGTACCTATAAAACCCTTTTCCAAGAATTTCGTGATGTTTTTTCCTAGATTTATGAAGAAATGCCTAGTATTGATCTTGATATTCATGTGCATGATATTAAGACTTACCCTAACACTAATCATGTTCTATAGAGACTTCTCCAAGTACATTCTCATAAGGATGTTGCTATTAAGCTTGAAGTTGAAAAACTTATTAAAGCTAGCTTTATCTATCCTGTGGCTTTGATCGATTGGGTGTCCAATCATGTTCAGGTAAATAAGAAACAAGGCATGATCCATGTTTGCGTAGATTATAGGGATATAAACAAATATTGTCCCAAAGAAAATTATCCAACCCATTTCATTGACCAAATCATTGACGTCTGTGTCGAGAGTGAAATATTCTCCTTGATAGAGAATTTGTCCGGTTATAATCAAATCCATATTATGCTCGCGGATCAACACAAGATTTCTTTTATTTTCCCTTCGGGAACCTTCGCATACCAAAAAATATCTTTTGTTCTAGAAAATGTTGGTGTGACTTTTCAACGTGATATGTCTTATGATTTTCATGACACTAAGAACATTGTACAACCCTATCTAGACGATATACCAGTGCATTATATGCATCGTCAAGATCCTCAGGGACATCTACGGGCCATTTTCCTACGCTATCATTATTATCGCATACGTTTGAAACCACACAAATGTGTTCATTGTGTGGAGTCTAAACAACTTCTTGTTTTTATCGTGTCTATACATGGGATTGAGGTAGACCCCTTGAAGGTTGACTCTATTCTCAATTTACCTCCTCCTTCCACACTATGCCTACTCCAAAGTTTGCAAGGGAAGGAAAACTTTTTTTGTCGATTCATTCCAAACTACGTTGAATTAAGGAAAGAATTTACTTGTCTTCTTATGATTTTATATGCGACGAAACTATGAACAAATATTTTGAATCTTTGAAACTCGCCTTAACACTTACACCACTTTTGTTTCCACCTTATTATAGTTGATATTATTTCATGTACTTAGTTTCTTCGGACTCTACCATTGTTATGGTTCTAGTCCAAGAGGATGATTCACACGATGAACATATTATATACTATTTGAGTCAGAGTCTCATGACCACCGAAACCAAATATTTACATGTGGAGAAACTAGACTTGGAGGCTGTTCAAGTTGTTCAATGTTTTCATCACTACATCTTATTATGTAGAACCACGGTCATTTTCGATTGCAACCCCATGCAACACATCCTTGGGGGGCAAGTACTCTAAATGGATAGTTATCCTATAGGAGTTTGATTTGGAGTTTGAATGCACCAAGTCAAATAAGTCTTTGGTTTTTTCCGAATTGATATGTTACCTTCCCTCTACTGAAACAAAAACTGTGGCAGAGGATTCCTTACCTCACAAATCCCTCTTTATGATCATATCTTACGACATATGGTACAAAGATATTATCATATATCTCCAGACCCAAAATTTCTAGCCTGATATTTCTAGCACATATCATCATCATATCCGGCATCAAGCCCTTCAATACATTATCCTTGGTGATACTCTTTACCATTGTGGTATTGATTCCATATTTTGACGATGTCTCACCTACGATGAAGCTAAGAAATCTTTGAATTAATGTCACACTAGAGCATGTGGTGGTCATATGTTTTGGTATGCTACTTCCCAAAATATCTCACGAGATGGTTATTTATGGCCTTCATTGTTTAAGGATTGCATTACTGCTATCCAGAAATTCCACGCTTGTCAAACTTACAATAATAAGATCTGATCTCATACTGCTCCTTTTCACCCTGTAGCTTCCGTTTTTCCATTTGCTAAATGGTGTATTGACTTCATGACATGTAACCCTCACTCAGCCAGGAGGCATGGATACATTATTGTATATGTGGATCATTTCACTAAATGGGCTGAGGCAATGCCTACATTTAGTAATACTGGGAAAACTAGAACATTGTTCATATTGAATCATATCATTAATAGATTTTGTGTCGCTCAAGCCATCGCTACTAATCAAGGTAATCATTTTCGCAATTTCATGATGTCTAAACTTACAGAGAAGTTGGGTCTTCGACATGAAAACTCAACCTCCTATTATCCACAGGCCAATGGCTATGTTGAAGTAATCAACAAAGTTCTCACTACTATGCCTCGGCGAATGGTAGGAATTCACAATTCAAATTGGCACACGATGTTGTTCTCGGCATTGTGGGCCTATCGAACATCTGTTAAGTCTGTCATGGGATTCACACCTTTCCAATTAGTATATGGTATTGAAGCTATTTTTCGGATTCACACCACAAGTTTTTTTTTAAGGTGATCTAGTTCTTCTTTATGAGCAAGATTGTGATTTTCTAGGGGTCGGTAAATTTGAGCCCATGTGGTGGGGTCCTCATATTGTGAAACGAGTGTTGGAGAAAGGGGCTTATGAGTTGGTGGATTATGATGGAATTCATTTGACTGAACCCAAAAATGGGGTTTACTTGAAGAAGTACTATGCTTAAATCATTTTTGCATGAGTGTTGTGTATTTTTAGTGTATCATACTCTTGTGTGCTTTTTTGTTTTTTGGTTTCACCCTTCAGCTACTTACCTTGCATTGTTCTTGGTTTCTATATATCGATGTCTTTGCTACCCTATATTGGATTTGCTAATGGTGCTAGTCATAGTACTCAAAACTTAGCATATGCTTCTTGGGAAATCTATGCACCTACGGATGAATTGATCAGTCTACATGGTGTTTTCCTTGGTCGTGCAACTAACAATATCATGGAATACAATGCATTTATTGAGTTATTAACTGACGATGTTTCACTTGGAATCCGTCATCTTATTGTATGACTTGATTCAAAGTTAGTGGTACTACAGTTGAGTAACATTTATTCCATCCAGAGTCCTACTTTCTAAGGGTATATTTACGAATTCGCCTCTTGGAACATCATTTTGATTACATTCAATATCAACACATTCCTATATGTCTAAATACATTGACAGATACATTGGCTAATTATGTGTTAGATAGTCATTTGAGACATTTATAAAATCCAGTCACACTTTGTACATAAAACAAGTAAGCCAGTAGGAGCCTTATATTTATAACGATAAAAGTTTATAAAAAGTTTTTTTGTCTGAAGACCCAGATATAAAAAATGTGAAGCTCATATATTCATGTATAAAAGCATCAAGGATGTTACTTTCCATGACAATCGACTTCCCGTGCTACTCTACAGAGTAGTAGACCAATGGATGTGGATATGTCGACTATGTGGCATTGGTAATGCCTAGGGATCTCATCCATAGTAGCATTAGGGACATGGATGCTCAGTCTCTCCAGGTTCTATTCTACGGCCTCCACATCCGCGGAAACCACTCTTACTATAGAAACTCTCACTCTGAACCTATGGATGGGAGATGATCTCGAAGGAGGATAAGGCCCCACATCCGCATTGATGAGAGAACTTGATTTAGTCATCGGATAAATAACACAAAAAAAACGTTATGTAATTAAAATAACAAAAAAATTATATAAACAAAATTTCCTTCTTATGTATGTCCCCCCACTAGGACCCGCCAGGGAGAGCCAGATTTGGATCTCCACAGAAATATACTCTGGCATACACATAATATTCAACCATGAGAAGCTAATTCCTCAACCATTGAAAGAATACATCGTCATATTTGACAATGGGAACACCTCCATGTCGAGCAATGAGATGTACCCACCTCTTCATCCTTGGATGTTATGGAGAAGATATACCCTACTCCTCCTACATGCATAGGACAAGGACCCTCTCCAGGAAGAAGGATGCCAAAATAGACGCATATCCAAATTGTTTTAACACACCATTTCAACACTTGGTAAGTTGTTTCTTCATTTTTTTTAGGATCCCTTCGCACCAATTGAAGATCCTAGGCTCCATGCAATTTATGGCATACTGAAAATGGATCTTCAAAGACATATGAGGAGTTTCAATCCCTGCCATGCGAGTAATAGTTTGAAGGATAGTATGCACAGGAAAATCTCAGACATCCCTAACGGCTAACTGTTGTTATGTTTCTCAATACCTAGCACACAATGATGGAGAACGTAGTAGTCCATAGGCTCACCTCCACCCCTGTTGCCTGTGAGTGTCACAGATGAACCACAGTGAGATAGTCATGTCAGGAAATAGATATCCTCTATATCTTTTATGAGTGTGTGGACACTTACGCAAAATTATTTCTTGTTCACATCCCACATGTGAAACAAGTACTCTAGTAGTCTCAACTGGGCTCTCATGCCCTGAATACTAAAGAATTTTAGGAACCCACATTGCCTGAGAGCCATAACTATTCCTGGGTCATTCCTAAAGAAGTAATATTCTTATTAATGCTCTCGCTCGTGCCACTCCAACATCTTAACCAAGGAAAGGCTTCCAAGGAACCATAAGATGAGATTAGAAGCATAAAATTATATCATCAGGGTTTTTTCTAGTTAGGTTCATCTTTTTAAAATATTTGGCTGCGGATGTCACATGGATGCGCATTCGTGCAATGAGACGTTGTCACACCCTACATATAGGGTCTCCTACAATGATCCTATATCGTTTTAGTTCACGATATAGGGCACTTGCGACGACCTCAACGTGCAAGTAACCCCTAAAAGTTGACCCAAAAACACAAATTTAACCAATAAAAATCAATTTTTAAACTATGAAAAGATGAAGGAGAAGGAGATTACCTGTTTGGTAGAGATGATTCGTGAAATGATCCACCACATGCTCCCCAATCAATGGTTGAAAATCGTGGTGAAAAGGGGCTTTGGAACACTATTTGGGTAAACTAACAAATGAAATGGTAAAATAGTGTTTTTAGCATATTTTATTGACTTTTATCATTTTTTATTTGCAAAAATAATATTATATTCATATTTTTCCAATCCTTAAAGTCTTAACAACTTGGCAAGTGTTGACATTTCCATATTACAAAGTCTAGAAATGAGGCATTGGAACAAGGGTCCACTCCTTTTTGGTTTGTTTTTATATATTTTTCACATGTACAAATCCTTTTAGGGGTTTTCAGGAAAAACTCTGAGCAGAGTCTTAGTTCTTTCGCACACTCATGAAACCATGAGAATGTAATCAAGTAGTCTTTTGTCATTTTTTTTAACTTGTATTGGCAAACATGAAAAACGAAAACAATGGAGTATCCTTTAAGCTCTTTTCACACTCCTTAAAAATGAAAAGATTGTCGACCGACCTTGTTCTTTTCACTCTAGAAAAAGTATTTGAAGAAAACATATGATGACCTGTAGGTTATCACTTTTTTGGTATCGTCAGATTAATTTACGAAAAAGGACATGATGGAGTTGTCTTTAAGTGTTTTTCAGAGTCTCTAAAATTGAAAAACCCCTAAGTTTTCTTTCCTTGGACTCATTAAACAAACATTGAAAGACCCATATGGGATCGAACCACTCATTCTTAAGGTTCGTTAAACATAATTTGAGGCACTCATATGAAGGATGATCTTACATCTACAAGGATATTTTATCCTCCTCAAGCTTGCGTAAAAATAAAGAGGTACTCACCAGAAATGGTGGGGGGGAGTTAGGAAAGAAATGTGTTTATGTATTTGTGTTAGTGGCAGTAATAGTCGCTCTTGAACATGACACCCCCCTTCATCATTGTATCTAGGTTTGGAAATCCATTTGTCTCTCATTTAACCATCGACAAGTTCATATGTTGGGCCCTCCTTGAGTCAATGTTGCTAAGAGAACTGTCATGTCGTTCATATGTTCAAGAGAACTCCAACCTAGACAGGCCTTCTATCGAGTCGACCATCTACAGTTATAAAATTTCTAACATGTCTACCTTACCTGTGTCATTTCCGAATCAACTTATACTTTGATATACCTAAAATTAGTTACATATTTTGTGTCATCGATGGGGGATACATCAAGTCCCTCCTGTGGCGAGTCTTTTCTTGTCGACTAAAACTTGGGTTATGAGCAGTTGATGATGTAAATTTGAAAACTGGAGGATGTTTTTGTTCATAACATTCCAAATAAAAAAAGTCTCTCTCATTTTTTCAAAATGTGTTTTGGTTTGAGAGATATTGGATATAGAACTAGGCACTATGTACTTTACACAATGGCGTTGCGTACAAATTTCCTGTAGCGGTCATGGTTTTGATATTCGCCTTGTTGGGAGGTTGCCACATGTCAAGGAGGGTTTGAATGACTTCGCAATGATCAGTTAGATGTCAAGGGACACCTGCACCTAAGATTTATCTCTGACAAAGGCCTCATACATGAGGTGGAAATAATTTATTAATGACTTCCAACAAATTCCTAAAAATCAGCAGTTTGTTGGATTTTTGTCTCTTTGACTGTTGCCATCTATCTCCAAAGCTTAGAATCCAATGGAGGAGATGGGATTCGACCTCCTTAGGTTATTTGGATGTTGTTTTCTATTTAAAGAGGGATATATCTCTTGGAGAATGGGGATTTATGAGCCAAGAGAGGCTAGAAAGAGATGTAGCAGACAATTTTCCTATGTGTGTTCATTTATAAGCCTGTGGGCATTTTTAGGATTGTAAGCATTACTGTTATTGGAGACTCATGAGAGCTATGATTTCAGATTGTAACTCTTTTGTCTATATTTCTTCTTATTTAAATATATTACAGATTTGAGGATCAAAGACTGTCAATGATTTATTTATCCCTAAGAAACAGAGGATCTGTTTTATTTTGCCCATCAGTCATTGTTTATATTCAAGTATTTGTTGATTCATTAAATTGAGAGGATCTTTATTTACTGAAAATTCTATCTTATGATTTACTTCTTCATTTCTTCCACCTATCAGCATTTAATATTGTTTTCTGTTAAGCATCTTTTGTGCCTTAAATGAGTGGGATGTTTGTGACTCCATTGCCCATTGGTGTAGCCTATTGATCTGCAGTTTGCTGCCCTCTCTCTTTCGTTATCCATCTTGTTGATCCACCTATTCAAAAGAAAAGTTATCTTTTACATTTTGATGGGTGTTGAGCTTACACTTTAGCAGTCAAAGTGTGACTTTCAGTCCTAATACATAGTCTAAGATTTCAAAATGTTATAAGTTTTGTTGTGATAAATTATTCTAGTGGAATATCAATGACAGTTTACACATCATTACATAGTAAACATGTATTTCTTGTTATCCTCTGTTATTTAGATTTGATGAGCTGAGACGATGATCTATAAAAAAAGTATGCCTCATTCATCATAACGTTTTCCAATGTATGATCACTAAAAGGACTCAAAAAGGGGTTATGCACACCAACATCATTAAGTTTTCAAAAGTTAACATTGGCATAGATACCTATTTTATTGTAGGCTATATCACCTATCAAATCTGATTTCTCTATTAGAAATATTAACCCTGCAATCAACATGTTATCTATTTCTTATTTCACATTCTCCTTATAGTGTAGGTTCATTCTATGTAGTCTTTTCTTTATCATCCTAGCACAAGGCTTGGACCCTATTTTGATATCCCTAAGATCACAAACCATGCCTTTCATTCTAAAACTTCATGGAGACAATTGACATACTCGCGAAGTAGCACTACAATCTTTGCGACCATATGTTCATCCTAGTAATCCCCTATCATGACTAGTTTTGGTTCATCCTCAGTTCCAATATTAACTTGTTTCATCCTATAATAGGGTTTTTGACTAAACCCTCATGCCATCAGAGCACTGGTGAAGGATTGTGCGAAAGACATCATTTACAACATTCAAGATGACAGTAAGAACCTACCTAATGATGTTGCCGAGGAAGAAACTACGCACTGATGTTGCCTGTTCCCAAGGAAATAAGATGAAGGTTGCTCGGTCACATTGGGGCGTGCAAGCCTGATATTTCTAGTACATATCATCGTCATATCCAGTATCAAGCCCATCAATACATTATCCTTGGTGATACTCTTTACCATCATGGTATTGATTCCATATTTTGACGATGTCTCACCTACGATGAAGCTAAGAAATCTTTGAATTAATGTCACACTAGAGCATGTGGCGGTCATATGTTTTGGTATGCTACTTCCCAAAATATCTTACAAGCTGGTTATTTATGGCCTTCATTGTTTAAGGATTGCATTACTGCTATCCAGAAATTCCATTCTTATCAAACTTACAACAATAAGATCAGATCTCACATTGCTCCTCTTAACCCTGTAGTTTCCGTTGGTCCGTTCGTTAAATGGGGTATTGACTTCATGACATGTAACCCTGACTTAGCTAGGAGGCATTGATACATTATTGTATATGTGGATCATTTCACTAAATGGGCTGAGGCGATGCCTACATTTGATAATACTGGGAAAACTGGAACATTGTTCATATTGAATCATATCATTACTAGATTTTGTGTCCCTCAAGCCATCGTTACTAATCAAATTAATCATTTTCGCAATTTCATGATGTCTGAACTTACAGAGAAGTTGGGTCTTCGACATGAAAACTCAACCTCCTATTATCCGCAGGCCAATGGCTATGTTGAAGCAATCAACAAAGTTCTCACTACTATGCTTCAACGAATGGTAGGAATTGACAATTCAAATTGCCACACGATGTTGTTCTCATCATTGTGGGCCTATCGAACATACGTTAAGTCTATCATGAGATTCACACATTTCCAGTTAGTATAGGGTATTGAAGCAATTTTTCTGATTGAATGTGAAATCCCATCTTTGAAATTAGTTATCGAACTTATCCCTAACACCTCAGCTAAGGAGGAACGCACTTTTTATTTGATGCAATTAGATGAAACCCTTCGTGATGATACCTTAGTTATTGAAACTTAGAAAAAGAATGTCAAACCTCAATATGACAAGCATGTCAAACCACGTGTTTTTTTTTAAGGTGATCTAGTTCTTCTTTATGAGCAAGATTGTGATTTTCTAGGGGTTAGTAAATTCAAGCCCATGTGACGGGGTCCTCATATTGTGAAACGAGTGTTGGAGAAAGGGGCTTATGAGTTGGTGGATTATGATGGAATTCCTTTGAGTGAACCCAAAAATGGGGTTTACATGAAGAAGTACTATGCTTAAATCATTTTTGCATGAGTTTTGTGTATTTTTAGTGTATCATACTCTTGTGTGCTTTTTCAATTTCTGGTTTCACCCTTCAGCTACTTACCTTGCATTGCTCTTGGTTTCTAGATATCGATGTCTTTGCTACCCTATATTGGCTTCACTAATGGTGTTAGTTGCAGTACTCAAAACTTAGCTTATGTTTCTTGGTAAATCTATGCACCTACGGATGAATTGATCAGTGTACATGGTGTTTGCCTTGATCGTGCAACTAACAATATCGTGGAATACAATGCAGTTATTGAGTTATTAACTGATTATGTTTCACTTGGAATCTGTCATCTTATTGTATGACTTGATTCACAGTTAGTGGTACTACAATTGAGTAACATTTATTCCATCCAGAGTCCTACTTTTCTAAGGGTATATTTACGAATTTGCCTCTTGGACTGTCATTTTGATTACATTGAATATCAACACATTCCTAGATGTCTAAATACATTGACAGATGCACTGGATAATTATGTGTTAGATAGACATTTGAGACATTTATAAAATCCAATCACACTTTGTACATAAAACAAGTAAGCCGGTAGGAGCCTTATATTTATAACGATAAAAGTTTACAAAACGTTTTTTTGTTCCAAGACCAAAATATAAAAATTGTGAAGCTCATAGCTTCATGTACAAAAGCATCAAGGATGTTGCTTGCCATAACAATCAACTTCCTATGATACTCTACATAGTAGTAGACCAATGGATGCGGATACGTCGACTATGTGGCATTGGTAATGCCTAGCGATCTCATCCACAGTAGCATTAAGGACATGGATGCTCAGTCCCTCCAGGTTCTGTTCTATGGCCTCGAAAGCCACTCCTGCTATAGAAACTCTCACTTTGAACCTCTGGATGGGAGATGATCCCGAAGGAGGATAAGGCCCCACATCTGCATTGATGAGAGAACTCGATTTAGTCATTGGATAAATAACACAAAAAAAACATTATATAATTAAAATAACAAAAAAATTATATAAACACAATTTCCTTCTTACGTATGTCCCCCCACTAGGACCCGCCAGGGAGAGCCGGATTTGGATATCCATGGAAATATACTTTGGCATACACATAATACTCAACCATGAGAAGCTAATTCCTCAACCATTGAAAGAAGACATCGTCATATTTGACAATGGGAACACCTCCATGTCGAGCCATGAGATGTACCCACCTCTTTGTCCTTGGATGTTGTGGAGAAGGTATACCCTACTCCTTCTGCACGCATAGAACAAGGACCCTCTCCAGGAAGAAGGATACCAAAATAGACACATATCCAAATTGTTTTAACCCACCATTTCAACACTTGGGAAGTTGTTTCTTAATTTTTTTTAGGACCCCTTCGTACCAGTTGAAGATCCTGGGCTCCATGCATTTTATGGCATACTGAAAATGTCTCTGCAAATACATATGAGGAGTTTCACTCCCTGCCATGTGATTAATAGTTTAAAGGATAGTCTACAAAGGCAAATCTCAGACATCCCTAATAGCTACCTGTTGTTATGTTTCTCAATACCTAGCATAGAATGATGGAGAACGTAATAGTCCATAGGCTCACCTCCACCCCTGTTGCCTGTAAGTGTCACCCATGAACCATAGTGAGATATTCCTATCAGGAAATAGATATATTCTATATCTATTATGAGTGTGTGGACACTTACGCGAAATTCTTGCTCGTTCACATCCCACATGTGAAACAAGTACTCCAGTAGTCTCAACTGGGCTCTCATTCCTTGAATACTAAAGAATTTTAGTAACCCACATTGCCTGAGAGCCATAACTATTCTCGGGTCATTCATGACAAAGTAATATTCTTATTCATGCCCTCGCTCATGCCACTCCAGCATCTTAACCAAGGAAAGACTTCTAAGGAACCATAAGATGAGATTAGAAACATAAAATTATTTCATGGGGGTTTTTTCTAGTTAGGTTCATCTTTTTTAAATTTTTGGCTGCAGACGTCGCAGGGATGCGCATTCGTGGAGTGCGACATCATTGCACCCTACCTATCGGGTCACCTGTGACGATCCTATATTGTTTTGGTTCATGATATAGGGCACTTGCGATGACCTCAACGTGCGGGTAACCCCTAAAAATTTACCCAAAAACACAAATTTAACCAATAAAAATCAATTTTCAAACTATGAAAAGATGAAGGAAAAGGAGATTACCTGTTTGGCGGAGATGATTCGTGAAACGATCCACCGCATGCTCCATAATCAATGGTTGAAAATCGGGGTGAAAAAGGGCTCTAGAGCACTATTTGGGTAAACTCACAGATGAAATGGTAAAATAGTGTTTTTAGACTATTTTATTGACTTTTATCATTTTTTATTTGCAAAAATAATATTATATTCATATTTTTCCAATATCTAAAGTCTTAACAGCTTGGCAAGTGTTGACCTTTCCATATTACAAAGTCTAGAAATGAGGCATTGGAACAAGGGTTCACCCCTTTTTGGTTTGTTTTTATATATTTTTTGCATGTACAAAATAATACTCTAAGCAGAGTCTTGGTTCTTTCGCACACTCGTGAAACCATGAGAATTTAATCAAGTAGTCTTTTGTTATTTTTTTGAACTTGCATTGGAAAACATGAAAAAAAAAAACAATGGATTATCCTTTAATCTCTTTTCACACTCCTTAAAAATGAAAACATTGTCGAGCGACCTTGTTCTTTTCATGCCAGAAAAAGTATTTGAAGAAAACATATGATGATCGGTAGGTTATCACCTTTTCGGTATCGTCAGATTAATTTATGAAAAAGGACTTGATGGATTTCTCTTTAAGTGTTTTCCAGAGTCTCTAAAATTGAAAAACCCCTGAGTTTTCTTTCCTTGGACTCATTAAACAAACATTGAAAGACCCATATGGGATCAAACCACTCATTCTTAGGGTTCGTTAAACATAATCTGAGGCACTCATCTGAAGGATGAGATTACATCTAGAAGGATATTTTACCCTCCTCAAGCTTGCGTAAAAATAAAGAGGTACTCACCAGAAATGGTGGGGGGGAATTAGGAAAGAAATGTTTTTATGTATTTGTGTTAGTGGTAGTAATAGTCGCTCTTGAACATGACACCCCTCTTCATCATTGTATCCGAGTTTGGAAATCCATTTCTCTCTCATTTGACCATCCACAAGTTCATATGTTGGGCCCTCCTTGAGTCAATGTTGCAAAGACAACTGTTGTGTCGTTCATATGTTCCAGAGAACTCCAACCTAGACAAGCCTTCTATCCAGTCGACCATCTATAGTTATAAATTTTCTAACATGTCGGCCTTCCCTGTGTCATTTTCGATACAATTTATACTCTGATGTACCTAAAATCAGTTACCTATTTCGTGTCATCGATGGGGGATACATCAAGGCCCTCCTGTGAAGAGTCTTTTCTTGTCGACCAAAACTTGGGTTATGAGAAGTTGATGATGTATTTTTGAAAACTAGAGGATGTTTATGTTCATAACATTCCAAATAACAAAAGCCTCTCTCATTTATTCAAAAAGTGTTTTGGTTTGAGAGATATTGGATATAGAAGTAGGCACTGTGTACTCTGCACAGTGGTGCTTCGCACTAATTTCCTGTAGCGGTCACGGTTTTGATATTCGCCTTGTTGGGGTGTTGCCACATGTCAAGGAGGGTTCGAATGACTTCTCAATGATCAGTTAGATGTCAAGGGACACCTGCACCTAATATTTAGCTCTAGCAAAGGCCTCATGCATGAGGTGGAAATAGTTTATTAATGACTTCCAAGAAATTCCTAAAAATCAACACTCTGTTGGTTTTTTGTCTCTTTGACTGTTGCCACCTATCTCCAAAGCTTACAATCCAATGGAGGAGATGGGATTCAACCTCCTCAGGTTATTTGGATGTTATTTTCTATTTAAAGAGGGAGATATCTCTTGGAGAATGGGGATTGATGAGCCAAGAGAGGCTAGAAAGAGATGTAGCAGGCATTTTTCCTGTGTGTGTTCATTTATAAGCCTGTGGGCATTTTTAGGATTGTAAGCATTACTACTATTGGAGACTCATAAGAGGTGTGATTTCATATTGTAACTCTTCTGTCTATATTTCTTCTTATTTAAATATATTACAGATTTGAGGATCAAAGACTATCAATGATTTATTTATCCCTAAGCAACAAAGGATCTGTTTTATTTTTCCCATCAGTCATTGTTTATATTTAAGTATTTGTTGAGTCATTAAATTGAGAGGATCTTTATTTACTGAAAATTCTATCTTATGCTTTCCTTCTTCATTTCTTCCACCTATCAGCATATAATCTTGTTTTCTATTAAGTAGCTTTTGTGCCTTAGATGAGTGGGATGTTTGTGACTCCATTGCTCATTGGTGTAGCCTACTGATCTGCAGTTTGTTGCCCTCTCTCTTTCTTCATCCATCTTGTTGATCCACCTATTCAAAACCAAAGTTATCTTTTACATTCTGATATGTGTTGAGCTTACACTTTAGGAGTCAAAGTGTGACTTTCAGTCCTAACACATAGTCTAAGATTTCAAAATCTTATAAGTTTTGTTGTAATAAGTTATTCTAGTGGAATATCAATGATAGTTTACACATCATTACATAGTAAACATGTTTTTCTTATTATCCTCTGTTATTTAGATTTGATGAGCTGAGACAGTGATCTATAAAAAAAGTATGCCTCATTGATCATAACGGTTTCCAATGTATGATCACTAAAAGGACTCAAAAAGGGGTCATATACACCAACATCATT
Source organism: Picea glauca (assembly GCA_000966675.3). Lineage (NCBI taxonomy): Eukaryota > Viridiplantae > Streptophyta > Pinopsida > Pinales > Pinaceae > Picea > Picea glauca. Next base: position 179,862 of record JZKD02S0339195.1, on the reverse strand, counting down.
AAGTTTTCAAAAGTTAAAATAGACATAGATACCTATTTTATTGTAGGCTATACCACATCTGAACCGATCAAATCAGATTTCTCTATTAGAAATATTAACCCTACATTCAACATGTTATCTATTTCTTATTTCACCTTCTCCTTATAGTATAGGTTCATTCTATGTAGTCTTTTCTTTATCATCCTAGCACAAGGCTTGGACCCTATTTTGATATCCCTAAGATCACAAACCATGCCTTTCATTCCTCTRAAACTTCATGGAGAGACAATTGACATACTCGCGAAGTAGMRCTACAWTCTTTRYGACCATATGTTCATCCTAGTAATCCCCTATCAYGACTAGTTTTGGTTCATCCTCAGTTCCAATATTAACTTGTTTCATCCTATAATAGGGTTTTCGACTAAACCCTAATAGGGTTTTGGACTAAACCCTCATGCCATCAGAGCTTCAATAGCACTGGAGAAGGATTGTGCGGAAGACATCATTTACAACATTCAAGATGACAGTAAGCACCTACCTAATGACGTTGCCGAGGAAGAAACTACCCACTGATGTTGCATGTTCCCGAGGAAATAAGATGAAGACTGCTCGGTCACAGTGGGGCGTGCAAGCCCGCCAAAGGGGAATAATGGCGAAAGTCGACGTCTAGGAGATTACTGAAAGTAAGGATATCGCTCTTGTTACGCCAGACAATGAAGGTGTAACCAATAGTTACGAACAAGAGGCACCATCACTAAAAATGAGTGGTTGTTATACGAGGCTGAGAAGAATGAGAAGTTGAAGAATCTCTCTCAAATTTATGGTTGAAAACATAACATCGGGTCCGCGATATTGACTTAATCTCTTTACCGTGATTAAGAACTGTAAAGAAGTTTGTAAGCAAAATTGTATTATTTATATTCATTTTAATTTTGAATTTAGGAAAATGTAGTTCTTGTCATGAGAGATAAGGAAGATGTAATCAGTAATTATGGACAAAAAGAGCCATCACTATATATGAGTGATTGTTTTAAGAGGCTGAGTAGAAATTCCATATCTAATTAGCCATCAATCACTCTTCTGTAAATGAGAAGTTGAAGAATCTTTTTCAAATAAATCATAGAATTGGGTTTGTTAGTTAAACATAATATTTACATTTACAGTGATTGGAAGTTTGTTAACTAAAGTGGTGTATTATTTTTTTAATTAATTCATCTTAATTTTGAAGATATTAAGCATTCATTTTAATTAAAAAACTATTTTCTTATTATTATGATTATAATGTAATTAATAGTTATAGAAGGTTAAGTAAAAATTCCATATTTGATTAACAATCCATCAATTTTTTTATAAATGAAAAGTTGAATTACTTTTCAGTAAATGAAAAGTTGAAATATCTCTTTTAAATTTATAATTAATGTTATTTTTTTTTATTTACATAATTTTATGTTAATTTTGAATTTATCAAACAACCATTTAAAATTAATTTTAATTTTAAATCTATTTTAAAATGGATTATTTATTTATATAATTTCATCTTAATTTTTGATTTATTGAACATCCATTTCAACTATTCAACCAGGGAAGATATAGTTCTCGTTACAGCAGACAAGGAAGTAGAGATCCTATATCTCATCATGAATCCGTAAACAAATTTTGATATAATTTTTTAACAATAATTTTATTTTAAAAAGGTAGTGAATAAAATCTCCATTATTTATCATGATCATTGTTTTGAAGGATATATTTTATTTCTAACATTATATATCTAACTAGAATAATATTTTTCTTTGGATTTTACCATTTTTACTGACAATAATCTCTCTAGTTTCTCTAGGTTTCTCTTTGTGGTTTTTACCTTTTCTATCTAGAATAATCTCTGTAGTTTCTGTTAGGAAATTATTTTCAACCAGTTGAGCAATTGAAAATGTGATAGGTGAGTGACTTTTTACTTTGATTCAATTCTAATTTAATATATATTTATAATCTATTAAAGTAAAAAGATTTAAATATATTTTATTTATTTTTTATTTTAAGTTTCATAAGTAAAAGTTGATTTGAGAGATAAAGTCAATCCAAAATGAGAAAAGAAAGATGTCAACATCCAAATAGAGACAGAAATATTAGAAAAAATGAGTGAAGAAAGAGACTTAAAACTCCAAATAGAGCTAGAGCTAGAGGCAATGATTGATAAAAAATTAAAGATACCATTCAAACTCAAATAGAGAATAGATTATTATGGTTCAAGACTGAATTGTAGACAATGAAGGATAGGATTCAAGAAATGACAAAACATAAACAATCAACCCAAGAAGGAGGGGTTGAAGAAAATCACAACTTGAGAGATGGGATTAAAGAGATAGAAGAAAAACTAACCAACAATTTGACCCTCTGTAATATGGAAAACAAATTGGATATCAAACTCATCAAAGAGGAAATGAATAAGCTAATCAAACTTGACCATGAACGTAACAAAAGAGCCTTGAACCTCATAATGTTTGGTATAAAAAAACAACAGGAGGAGGATACACTAGCAATAGTAAAAGAAGAATTAAATAGTAAATCACAAATTGATACAACTTACCTCATAGAAGCCAAGAGGCTAGGAAAAATAATTGATCACAAAGATAGGTTGATCCATGTCGAAGTAAGTTGTAATGACCATAAAAATAGCATACTTAGTAAATCTCCGAGCTTAAAAGGGTCAGGAATATTTATAAATGAAAACCTCATTCCTCAAGACAAAGATGAATTAAGGAAGAAAGCTCAAAAGGTAAGAGAAGTCAGGAAAGAAGGAAAATGAGCAATAATTATAAATCGAAAATCTATAGTTAGGGATAAAGACGAGAAGGATAATACTAAATAGGAATTTGGGACACTCGAGATCCTTTTTTGGAATGGTCGTGGCTTTCCATGGCACAAAGGTCCTATGATAAGTTGGATCCCGAGTGATATTGATATTATCTATTTAGTTGAAACTTGGGAGCATGAGGAGTCTAAGGTCCCTAACATAGAAGAATTTGTCTTGTGGTTGGCATGGAACAAAAAATCCCACGTAGAGGGATAGGAGACATAGCTTGTTATATTATAAATAACATTTGTCCTCATATTCAACTTCATAATATTGACCCTCTCAATCTGTACATTTGGATAAAAATTTCAGACAACAATGCTAAGAAGATGTTTACAAATTTTTTATATTTTACACCTATTAATTCTACTTTTTATAAGAAAAACAATCTAGATAACAATTATCCCTATAATAATTTAGAACAAGATATTTATAGTTTGAAAAATGAAGGTAATATCCTCGTGCTAAGAAAGATACTCTTTTAAGTAATGACTCCAACTATAATCCTTTATGGTTAGATGAGGATCTTGTTTTATCTAATAGCTACAAAATAATATCCGAAGACCTAATTGAGAATTTGTTTGGCATTGAGTTGGTCAAGCTTTGCAACTCTCAAGACCTAATAATTTGCAATGGGGTAATGAAGTGGCCAAAATCCAACCAAATGACTTCCATTCATGGGCTAGGTAGTAGTGTTGTAGATGATGTAATATCTGCTACCCCTGTTTCCAACCAAATAACAACTTTTGACCTTTTAAATGACCATGAGACTGAAACAATCAGAAACATTTAACCCTAAATATAAAATTTTCCATGCATAGCAGTGTCATTGAAGAGAATAATGATAATCAAAGGAATTTGCACTTTGACAAAAGTGAAGTCGACATTTTCTTTAAGGATTGAAATAGTAAATTAAATCTCCTAACTTGTAAGGAAAACATTGAAGAACTCTATCATAATTTTACAACTACCCTTTCTACTTCTATTAACAAGTTCTCTTTTGAGGTTTCTTATACAAAGAATAATAGAATGACTAACCCTTGGTATGATAAAGAATGTAAAATTGCTAGGAAATCCATTAGGGATGCTTCTAATGAGTCCTTAAGACTCGATACGATAAATGGGTACAAAGCGCTAATTAAAAGGAAAAAAAAGGTATTGTATCAATAAAAGGCAAGAGAAACTTTCAAAACTATATAAGTTGGATCCTGAGAAGTTCTGGAATCTAGTTCTAAAACGAAATACTAAAGAAAATAATAAGATTCCCTTAAGGAACTGGAATTCCTATCTTAAAAATATTTTCCAGTTCCCTAATGTCATGGACACCATTCATATTGTCCCTACAAATGAAGAAGATTTTTCTTTAGATGACATAGATTTCAGGGTTAAGAATCTTGCAAATGGGAATGTTAAGGACGTTGAAGGCTACCAAGCTGAAATTTTAAAAATCAGAGGGCCCATCTTTATCCCTCACATACACAAGCTCTTAAATTTAGCAATCAAGCAGGGCTTGTTTAAACCCTGGATGAAAAGCCTCATTGTTCCTATTTTTAAAAATGGGGATAGAAACATTCCCTATAATTATAGGACCATTATGATTAGCCTCATTTTAGCCAAGATTTATAAAATTATTTTGGAAAAGAAGATTAGCATTTGGCTAGAAAGTCACAGTATAAGAGCTAAAGGGAAAGTCGGGTTTAAGAAATATCATTCAATTTTGGACCATATCGTTACCTTTAGGATCATTGCAGAGGAGTTCTGCAAAACTAAAGCTAATATTTTTTGTTGTTTTGTTGACTTTAGAAAAGATTTTGACATGGTTCCTAGGAAAAACCTTTGGAATAGGTTGGAAGAGATAAAAGTGTCTCTCGAGTTGAGGGTTGTTGCAATCAGGATGTATGAGAATGTTATTGCTAAGTTTAAAAACATTGAGGGCTAGTCAAAAGAAATTAACTACAATATTAGAGTCAGACAAGGTTGTCCCTTGTCTCCTACCCATTTTGGCATATACATTGACAAGTTAGAATATTTGTTGGAAAAAACAGGTTGTGTCGGGCCTACTCTCACTACTATAGTCATCAATATTCTTATTTATGTTGATGACATCATTCTTATGGAAAGGAGTCCTCATGATCTTGAAAACCAACTAAGAATCCTCAAGGATTTTTGGTCCAATATGGGTATGACTGTTAATACTGATAATACTAAGGTCATGATTATTAAATCCAATAAGATCCCTTATGATACCTTCATATATGAAATCAACAAATTGGTTGAAGCGACTTCATACAAATATCTTGGAATTGATATTCACAACAAGTGCAATTGGAATTATAGCATTGAGAAAAGGAATATTTGGGGATGGAAATCTTAATATGGGCTTGAAAACAATTGTAAATCGGTTGAAATTTGGAGTTAGAATAAGAAGAAAATTGTAAATGAAAAGTTCAAAAATTTGGAGTTGGAATAAGAAGAAAATTGTAAATGAAAAGTTCAAAAATTTCTCTCAAATATATGGTTAATAGCATAACATGGGATGATGTTGACACAATATCCTCACAACTTCTTTTAAAAGTGTATTATTTTTAATATTCAAATAAAATATTTACTATGACAATGTTTAAAATCATATTTACTATTAAATGTTATTTTAATGATCAAAATTAATTTTATATTAAATTAATTTTAATTAGTTAAATATGAACGTGAATAATTAATATATATATATATATATATATATATATATA
>JZKD02S0339195.1:156548-167343 GCA_000966675.3 Picea glauca | reverse complement strand
CATCTAAAAGGTAGATCAGCAAAGTGTTTGACGAAATACCTCACTCAGAAAAAGTTTTAAAAAGACACCAAAACAGTGATGATCCTTGCATAATGGCTTGGGATCATTACATTTAACATAAGAATAGTGTGCTTGACATAAGAATGTAAACCACCAATATTTCTTAGGAGTGTCTCTTGTGTATATAAAGGACCTCCCAAATTTAACTCTTTCTTATGAAATATTTGAGTATATTCTTGTACACTTTGACGCTTATCTTTCCCTAAACTTTGCCAATTCATGATTTCCTATTGCATGTATTGTAATGGATAAAATTGTTTCTTCAAAGCAGTGATAAAATCATTCTAGGAAGAGAATGTTTTACCATTTTTCTTGAGATCATATTTAGTTTTTCTTTCCCACCATATGAGAGTTGTGCCTCCCAATTTAAGACTTGCAAGTTGGATCTTTGTTTCATCATCAACAATCCTTTGTATCCTGCAATAGACTTCTAACTATCTATCCCAATTATATAGCTTTTCTGCATCTAATTCACCATCATAAGTGGGTAAATTAAAATTTACATCTAGCTTTATTAAAGGCATATCAAAAGAATAATGAGCTTTTTTAGGTTTCTTTTCCTTGGAGGAATGTACAATTTCTTCACTTGTAGATGAAAAGGATGAAGGAGAAGAAGGTTCTGAAGGTCCAGGACCTCCAACTCCTCCTTCTGCTCTTACTGAAGATTCACCTTCGTCAACCTTTGGATTTCTTGGTTGACCTCTTTCATGGTAAAGTTCCTCCACCATGGCTTTCATCAATTGAAATGCCTCAAAGAAATCATCTTTTGGATGCAAAAGGACATAGTTTTATTAGTGAAGACATCTCTTGCTTATGAGATCTCCTTTGAATCTCTAGATTAAGAGCCTCAAGTTGGCCTTCTCCTCACTTGAATTTGGCTCTAGTGAGCATCCAATGCTTGCAATTCCTGTCAAACCTTGAAAACCAAATGCTCTAATACCTTAAACTTGATCCAAAAATGATAGATTTTACTAACAATTGCAGGTTAAGTTTAATGTACTTTATGCATCAGATCGATAAGAATGTGAAACACAGAAAACTCCATAACTTGTTGCGGAATAATAATTATGACTTTTACTTGATGTTCATTAATGATTAAAGAGTTCAGCCATTATAAATCATGCTGCAAATTAATAGAAGATAACAACAAACAAGAAATAGAAGTAGACAAAAGAACTTTGTTAATGGAGTTCACCAATCTTTGGCTACATCTCTGAGCCCACTTCCAAGTGGAGTACTTCTTTATTGCTCTTAAAATTCTCAAGTTCTCTTTACATTAGCTCTTTGTTGTTACACAACATGCTTCAAATCTATTGTGAAAGACCTCCTTGCTCAGATACATACATGCCTCAACAATCTCCTCTCAAAACATGGCTTAATGCCTCTCAAAACATGAAAAATGAGCAATTTACACAAGCTGCTCCTCTAAATCCCTGCATCAAAAATTTACCCCTCAAGCTCAAAAAGCCTAGTTTATATATTTTTTAGACCCAACAAGAGAAGAGCAACTTCCCCTGAAGATCTGGCCTTTTCATGGGATCAAACCCCCCTTCAAATGGCCAAAAAATACATATTTTGGGCTAAACTTTAAGCAAAAACCCACTTTTGATTAAAAATACATAGAGTAGCCCCTAAGGCTGGGAACATGCTCCAAATTAAGGTCACATGAGATTTATATGGCCAAGATCCAGCCCAAAGGGATGCACACTGGCCCTAAACTTGGGCTAGCTCCCTAGATTATGGTCATGTGATGCTTATGCATGGGACCTCGCCCTCAATTCGCGCCCAACACACGGTTATAGCCCCATGGTCTAATGTGGGTAGGTGATAACTTTGCGCCCCTTTGATTGGTGGTACGTGGCTCCCTCCAGCGATGGTGGTTTCAACCAATAGTGTATGTGCCCTTGTTGTATCATGGTCACATATGGTGATAAAGTCATGGGTTGGGGCTTAGCCCCAACCCCCTCCTTTTCTTCCCCATTCATATATGCACTTTATATATTAAAGTGTGGATTACGTATAACAAGCACCAAAGTGGTGCATTAGCATTTGGTCGTTTCCCAAAGTCTTCCCTCCTGTCAGCAGGTCACAAGTTCCATTCTCATGAGTTACCAAATTTTTTAACAAATACACCAACCAACGACGAGGTTCCACGTGGCAACCCACGCTTGGGCCACATGGCAACTCCACATTAAATTAACCATATTCTACGTGTTAAGAATTTATTGGTCCATGCCTATATCACCTACCCAGTCACATGTCGCCACCTGCCTCTACCACCTCATCATAATAAAGTATCTAGGTGATGTCAAGCTCACTTCATGTTGACGTCAGCATTGAATTTTTTCTAGTTTGGCCATTGACTTTTTTCCTGTTTGAGAATTTAATCAGAGTGTGATAAATGTCACATAAAACGTCCATTTGAGAAAATAAATATATGGTCGGAATCAGCATGACGATCTGGTCACAATGGAATTGGTTTCATTCAATTCTGAGAACTTTCATTTTTGAGCATTTTTTCAACCTGGGGAGCCTCTTGGATACAAAATTCTCTACTTCCTTCATCCCAAAGAAACATTTGGATGGTTTGGGATATAGTTTTTTCTCCTTTAGTAGTTGTATCACTTTGTCAACATATTGAGCATGATCCTCCCAAGACTTTCTATAGATTAGTATATGATCATAAAATACTAACACAAAATTTTGAAGGAAGGGATTGAAGATGGAATTCATCAACCCTTGGAATGTGGAAGGTGCATTCATAAGGCCAAAAGGCATGAAAAAAAATTCATAATGACCTTCATGAGTTCAGAATGTTGTTTTTGGGATATCTTCTTCCTTCATTCCAATATGATGATACCCTAAATGGAGATCCAACTTTGTTAAGTAGATTGTTCCATGTATTTCATATAACAATTCATGAATGAAGGGAATGGGAAAATTATCTTTAATAGTGATCTTGTTGATCTCTCTTTAATTTGGACACATATGCAATGAGCCCTCTTTATTGAGTACCATTACCATCGGTGTAGATAAATAACTTTGTCTATGTCTAATAATTCTATCCTCTAACATTTTTTCAATCATACGCTCAATTTCACTCTTTTGGGCATAAGGGTATATGTAAGACCTGATGCTAGGAGGAACACTCCTAGGAATTAGGTGAATAGAATGATCATGATTTCAGCTGGGTGGAAGACCTTTGGGAATATATTCAAATACTTTAGAATGCTTGTCAATAATCACTTGGAGATCTAGTGGAATATATGTCATAGATTTTTGAATATTTAGTGAGAATAGTTTTACAATTACACATTGATGCCCATTTTTCAATAATTTTGTCATTCCATTCAAGCTTATCAACTTACTAGGTTTCCCTGTCATACCCCTTAACTCAATTTCCTTTCCTTCCATTGAAAACTTCACGAAAGGTTCTTGAAAATTAAAATCCATTGTTCCCAGTGATTGTAACCATTGGACTCATACTCAGACATCAACAACACCCATGGGAATTGAAATAATTGGACTACTCATTACTTATTCCCCCATAGTAAGATTGATCTTATGGCATTTTCCTGATAAATTGATACTTCCTCCATTTTCAATCATTACTTGAAACTCTAGCGCTGGATATATAAAGCAATTAAGAGATTTGGATAATTTATCTTGAATGAAATGAGTACTACCAAAATGAATTGGGACTATTACATTTTTATTTTTGATATATCCTTTGATCTTGAGGGTTTGAGGACTGATAATTCCAACCAATGCATTGCATGATATCTTGGGAGTCAACCCTTCAGAAGAATTCTCTTCTAGATTTTCATCTTGAGATGGTTATTGTTCTTGTTCTTCTTCCTCTTCACAACCTATGTAGAATAATTTCTTGTCACCACACTTATGTCCCTTACTGTAGTTGTTGTGACAATCAAAGTATAAACCTTTTTATTTTCTTTCTTCCAATTGTCGAGGTATTTTAGAAGAAGGAGCATTATTCTCTCGATAGATGTTAGGAGTGGTCCTTCTAGTAGCCATAGCCATATTTTTACATTCAACATTTCTCACCACCCTGAACGCATTCTCCAATGATTTGGGTTGCCAAAGGTGAACCTCATGTTGAATGTTATCCTTTAAAGTTCCTATGAATACATCAATCAGGTGTTCATATGGAATATATGATACCTTTATATTCAATCTTTGGAATTTCTCAATGTGCTCCACAACTGAACCCTTTTACTTGAGATTTATCAATTTCCTAAAGAAGGTACTGCTCCTTGTATCCTCATAGTGTGTTATCATTTATTTCGTGAAAAATGTCTAAGTGACAAGTGATTTGCGAGAACAAATCCATCGATACCACATATCCAAGAGAACATATGCTGGAATGGGACATCCAAGAGAACATATAGACAAATGTGTAACCCAATATAGATTGGTTCCACCAGAGGAATGGTCATATCCCTTTATTCATACATTATAAGGCATAATGAGGAATTGGTATACAGAATTGGAACTACGTAGAGGAATTGCAAAGTGGGGAGATTTGCAACATAATTTTGTGATCACCTTTGCATTTCAACATGAGAATCTAGAAATACATGCATCACTGAAGTAGATAAAAGAGAAGATATTTGAAGAGCTAGAAGTTGAAATTGTAACATGTTATCAAAATTCGAATAGGCAGGAAGTCAAATAGTTGTTACATTGTTACCACGTCACAGAACATGACCCAATCGAAGAAAACCAATGTGATATTCAGATTACAAAAGTTGAAGGGGAAAGAGAAGTAGACGGTCCAAAATTAGAGTCAGAATAATTTGCTCGAACATTGAAGATAAATAAGGTAAATATTGGAATAGAAGAGAATCCAAATATTGCAAGTATTGGTGGATATTGGGATAACCAGATAGTGGAAGAAATAATAGAGTTACTGCGCGAGGATAGTGACTTGTTTCCAATGACATTTTCATAAATGAAAGGGGTAGTAGGAGAAATTGAAGAAATGAATATCCCATTGAGACCATATGCTATACCAATAATTCAAATACCATATAGATTGAATCCAATATATAAACATAAACTGAATACATAGATTGATAAAATGTCAGAGGTTGGGATAATAGAACCTGTTGAAAAATCTAAGTGGATTATCCCTATGTTTGTTTAGGAGAAGAAGAAAGGGGGAATAATGATCTTTCCAGACTTAAGGAGGTTGAATGATGTTTTTGTTCATGATCACTTCCCTACTCCTTTTACAAACGAGGTATTGGAGAATGTAGGAGGACAAGAAGCATACTCATTTATTGATGTATTTTCAGGGTATCATTAGATTAGAATAGCACTAGAGGATCATCATAACTACATTTTCCATAGAATGCGGGACATACTAGTACACAATTGTGCCCATTGGTTTGAATAATTCCTCTACTATCTTTTCAAGGGTAGTAGTAGCAACATTTAAAGATTTTATACATAAGTTCTTTTAGGTTTATTTCGATGATTGAACAAAATTTAGTTTATTGAAAGATCATGTTGAAATTTTCAGACTAATGTTAGATAAGTGTAGATAGCTTTAAATCTCTTTGAACATTAAGAAATGAATATTCACCACAACATTTGGAATTTTACTAGGGCATGTGTTGTGTAAGCATGCTCTATTGGTTGACCCTACCAAGGTGGTTGTTATTGTTAATTTACCACCACCTAAGTCAATGCACAAATTGAGAGTTACAGTTGGTCATACATGATATTATACAAAATTATAAAGATCTATGCACATATTACTGCATCCATGGAGAAGTATTTAAAGAAGGATATTAAGTTTCAATGGAATGATGAGTGCCAATATTGAAGGAGAAAATGGTGACATCACCAATTCTAGTGATTCCAGATTAATCAAAGGAGTTCCATGTTCATCTGGACGCATCTTCAATAACACTTGGAGTAGTATTAACATAACCAAGAGAAGGTGACATAGATCACCCAATAGCATTTGCAAGTCATAACAGAATTATAATACAACATAAAAAGAAGGTTTGGATATGGTCTATGCATTGCATAAGTTCAAACATTATTTGTTAGGCCAACATTTTAAGATGTTCACAAATCACTCTGCTCTTAAATACCTAGTCAATGAGCCAATATTGGGGGTAGAATATGTATATGATTGTTGTTATTCCAAGAGTTTGATTTTGAAGTAGTTGTGAAACATGGAATATTGAATGTAGGGCCCGATTATATTTCTAGGATAACCAATGCAGAGGAACCAAGAGACTTGCAGTATAATTTTCTTGATGCAGAACTATTTTTAGTGCAAATTGTCGATGAGTATTTTTATGATATCATTGAATTTTTGAGTATAGGATTTTCTCCAAATAAATATATCACTACAAAAAAGACAAATTTGGTGGTTAGAGTTGTATATTAACAACTTATTGTAGGACATTTGTATAAACTAGGAGAACATAATATTTTAAGGAGATGTGGCATGGAGCATGAACGTCCTATCATTTTAGCAGAAGCACATGAAGGGATAACATGAGGACATTATGTAGGTAAATTCACTGCATAGAAGATACTACGTGCAGGATTATGGTGGCCAATTGTTTCTAAGGATGAAAAGGAGTATTGTGAGGCTTATGATGTCTATCAAAGGGTAGGGAAGCTATCCAGGAGGGATGAGATACCATTAAAGCTTCAGATAACTATTAAAGTGTTTAAAAAATGAGAAATTGACTTTGTAGGTACAATTAATCCACCAAATAGAATATCAGGAGAAAGGTATATCATTACAACGACAAAATATTTCACCAGATGAGTTGAAGTAGTAGCATTAAAATATTGCAGCGCACTTCCTATTTGAACATGTGATTACAAGATTTGGATGCCCTAGGATTTTGATAAGTGATCAGGGAACTCATTTTATCAATAGTACCATCTAGGTAATTTCTGAAGAATTTGAGATACACCATGAGAAAAGAACACCATACTATCCTCAAGCTAATGGAATAGTGGAAGTATTTAATAAGATTTTGGAGAATGACTTAACTAATATTTTCAATGTGATTAGGGATGATTGGGATTGTAAGATACTAGCCATATTATGGGATTATAGAACTAAACACAAGAAACTCATAGGACATACACCTTTCATATTGGTGTATGGTTAGAAAGTAGTAGTCCCTTTGGAGTATTTCATACTTAGTATATGCATTACAGCCATTACAAACATGATAGAAAGAGGTGCAACCCAAGAAAGGTTGGCTCAACTCATGGAATTAGAAGAATAAAGGATTATGATTGGTTTCCATTAGGAAAGTACATAAAGAAAAGGATAAATATTGGCATGATAGATACATAAAGAAGAATAAATTTAAGTAAGGATATATGGTTCACCTCTATGATAGTAAATACTTACAACAACCAGAGAAATTCGAGATTCATTAGCTAGAACCATATAAGATAAAGTCTATCAAATATGGAGGCCTTATGAAGCTCCAAGATTAAACATGAAAAGAAATGAAAGGATTGGTGAATGGTAGTTGACTGAAACTGTATAGGGATAGTCAAACCAACAACCCTTAATAGTTCCATCACAGGAAAATAAATTGTACATAGTGTATATAGCAAAAATAGAAAAATAAAGAAAGAAAGAGAAAAGAAAATTGGAAAAACAAAAACAAAAAAATAAGAAGTAGATGGACAAGTGTTTTGGATGTTGTGAGATGATGTAGCACGGATAAGATGGTAATTGAAATGAAAGAACAATAATACATTGTGCGCTAGAGAAATATGACTAGACAAAAAATATGTGCATCGATACAGAGATTAGCTGAAAAAAGGAAAAAGGAGGTGGTAGGAAAAGTACAGTGTGATAGAGAATTTATGGCACGATGTATAAAAGTGGAAAACGTGAATAGGAAGAGTCACTGTGACTTGGTGAAAATGGGAGCTAAGAGGTGAAAAATCATAATGAGAAGGTTATTTCGAGGCGATTCAGAGAATATTTAGAGCATCCCTGTAACATCCCCGACCACCCAGGTTGGGCCATGCTATAACAGGGATGCTTTGAAATAACAGGGATATCGCATCCCTATTTGAACATTAAGAAATCCATATTCAACACACCAGTTGGAATTTTACTGGGGCATGTTTTGTGTAAGCATGGTCTATTGGTTGATCATGCCAAGGTTGTTGTTATTATTAATTTACCACCACCTAATTCAATGTGTAAATTGAGAGTTACAGTTGGTCATACATGATACTATACAAATTTATAAAGAGCTATGCACATATTACTGCGCACATGGAAAAGTATTTAAAGAAGGATTTTAAGTTTCAATGGAATTATGAGTGCCAATAGATTGTGGACATATTGAAGGAGAAAATGGTGACATCACCAATTTTGGTGTTTCCAGATTGGTCAAAGGAGTTCCATGTTCAAATTGATGCATCGTCAATAACACTTGGAGTAGTATTAACAAAACCAGGAGAAGGTGACATAGATCACCCAATAGCATTTGCAAGTCATAACATAATTATAATACAAGGAAGGTTTGGACCTTTTCACTGTCACTCTGTCATCCCATAAAGAAAATTTGAGTTTCGAATCCCATGCCTTTTTGTTATCCTCTAACAGATTTTTAATGATCTTTATAATGATTTTGTTCGAGGATTTTGCAAGCACGTTTCCCTAAGGATAGTAAGAGGTGGAATGAATCAAAGTGATCCCAAACTATTCATAGAACTAAATCAATGTCTCAGCCTTGAATGATGCAACATTATCAGTGACGATTCTGTCGGGACACCCAAACCTTGCTATGATGTCTTCTAGGAAACCAATGATCACTTTGTGTGAAGAATTCCTTGTGGGAATAGCTTCAATTAATTTAGTAAAGTAATCTATAGCATTCAAGATCCATCTATGCTGACCACTGGAAGTGATATGGATTTCCTCGATAAAATATAAACCCCACTGCTGGAAGGGTCCTGAGGTTACCACAGGTTTTAATGGAAAAGACTTAAGCTACTACTTTCTGGAGAACTGTTGACACTTAGCATAGGCTCTGATCTTAGCACAAACATCAGTGAACAAACTGGGCTAGAAGTACCCATCCTTGAGGATCTTGTATGTCGTGGTTCTCCAATAATGATTCTCCCCACATAAACTATCATGGAAATTAGACATGATCTTTTGGGCTTCTTGGGGGTATAAGCATATCAAACACACTCCTAATGGATCCTTCCAATACAAAACTTGATCAACAAGGCAATATTTTATTGATTTGAGTTTTAAGGCTATCACCTTCTTATTTTCCATACCACTTGGAGGTTGTAAATTTTGCAGAAAAAATACAATGTCCTTGTACCAGCTGCAATTTTCCAATGCAGAGATGATTTGAGGACCTTTATCAGTTATCTCAGCCTGTTGATTTTCTGAACATGAGTGGATGAAATTCACCCCCAATGCTGAGCAATTTGATTCATCCAAGAGCTTGGCTAAACAATGGACTTTAACCAATTTTGTGGGCCTAATCTCCAAATCAAATTCAATTAGTTTAGCAATCCACTTGCTTCATTTTCCATCTATATCAGGATGAATACAAATTTCTTTTAGAGAAGCTGATGGGACATAAGCAATAACTCTTGAAAGCAGGACATAAAATCTGAAGGACTTAAGAGATTTAACCAATGCATAAGCTTGCTTGTCCATTATTTCATATTTTAGTTTAGCATCTCTCAATGCCGTGTTGAAAAAGGCAATGGGATGCTCTAAGCCTTCAACATTCTTCTGCAATGGGACTGCTACTACTATATCAAAAGAGGCAAAAGAAAAAATAAGAAAGTCCTTGGAGTAGTCGAGGCTGACAAGAACCGGGGCTTCAGTTAAGGATTTCTTTATTTTATCATAAGAATCACAAGCCTTAGTAGTCTATTTGATTTCACTATCCTTCCTCAGCATGGTCATGATATACTTAACTACATCAACAAAATTTGACACAAATCTTCTCAAAAAATTGATTTTTCCTAGAAAAGATTGTACCTCTTTTTTAGATCTAGGAAGTGACAATGTTTGTATAGCCTCAACCCTACTGGAATCAATCCTTACCCCTTCAGCTGACACAATATGCCCCAATAATTTTCCTTCTTTCATGGAAAACAATGATTTTTTCGGATTCAAAGAGAGGCCAAATTTTCTGCATTTCAAGAAAACCTTTCTTAAATGATCACAGTGTTCTTTATTAGAATGATAATACATTGTTATGGCATCCAAATAAATAACAACAAACTTATCCTTTTCTCCAATAAATGCTATATCCACAGCTCGCTGAAAAGTTGCCCCTGCATTCTTCAAACAAAAGGGCATCTTGGCATATATAAATGTACCCCAAGGAGTGGCAAAGTTTGTCTTCTCCCTATCTTCTGGCAGAATAGAGACCTGATTGTATCCAGAAAATCGATCAACTATAGACATCCTAGTTTCTCCCGTCACCTTTTGCAATATATGCTCCATCTTGGGTAAAGGGTAATTATCCTTCTTTGAGCTTATGTTCAGATTTCAAAAATCTACACAAAGTCTGATTTCTCCATTCTTTTTTCTTACTGGGACCAAATTGGCTACCCATTAAGAATACCTCAATGGAATGATAATTTTTTCATCTAAAAGATTCTTAACTTATTTCTCCATTCCAAGAAGCAACATAGGATTTATTTGCCTCAACTTTTGCCTGAATGG
>JZKD02S0339195.1:126209-156448 GCA_000966675.3 Picea glauca | reverse complement strand
AGTATATTCTTCCCTCTACTCTTCTGATAGGTTGCTTGACAATTTGACATATTTTGGATCCTTTTTAGTGCCCACATTGCACTCAGTTATATCTGCATCATTAGTGGATACCTTCCCTTTCAATGCCACATCATTCCCATCAAATAATATTTCCAAAGGAACGAGTCCCTTTGGTATATGATTACTAGGCAACTTCACAATATGATTATTAGAAATTTTATTAAGGAAAACATCAGCATGAGGAGTGACTTCTAAATCATGATCCTAATCAATGTGTAATGTAGAAAATTCATCAAAATTCTCAAGAAAATTTTTAAGTTCTAAATCATCTTCGAACACCTTCCAATATTTTACATTTCCCGATATAGAAGGCCTGTATTTGACTTCTACATCATTCTTGATTTTTGGTGGTATAGGAATTCTGAAGTTACTTCCTGATATAGCCAAAGAATCATCCATGGTATTCTCTTCTCTAGGAATGAATGATATATAAAAGCAGAGAAAAAACTGTCCACCAAATCCCACACTTCATTTCTGTAAGATCTAAGCCTAGGATGCTTTGTTTGATAAAGATTTTTAATCTGATGTACTATCAATTTAGCATTCCCAAATATTGATAACTCTTCTATCCCCATGTCTTTAGCTGCTCTCAACCCAAAGACAAGAGCCTTCTACTCTGCCACATTATTAGTAGTTTCAAATTCTATTTTATATGACAAAGATATAGTTTCTTGAGTTGGTGAGACAAAGATCACCCCAGTACCAGCACCTTCCTTGGAAGAGGCTCCATCAAAGAACATTTTCCAGACAGAAGTGGTTAGAAGAGGCTCTTAAGAAAAGTTGATGGACTTTTTTCTGATTTCTAAAGGGGCTTCAGGAGCATCAGTGAGCTGCAAAATACTATATGCCAGATGTGTATCAAAAGAAAAAATAGGGTGATTGGTGAGATTTTCTTCATCACTAATGATGTAAGCCAATTGAGATTCCCTGTAATTTATTTTATGCTCTCCCCCAAAAAAAGGGATAGTAGCATAAGAGAGATCCATCTGCAAGGTTCCTCCGAGTCGTTTTATCCAGGATCTTGATAAGAGCATGCCAAACTTGGGGGGAACATCAACAACTATGATATCCATAAGTATACTCTTCATGGGCAATTGAAATAAGGTCACCACCATATCCTTAATGAATCCAAGACACTTGAATTTTCTTGAATCAAAATAATATAGGTCATGATAGGTCTTTGTGACTTCTAACCTAAGTTCATCCATAATAGATTTTGGCATAAGATTGTGGGATGCCCCTGAATCCATGAGACAATAGTGTAGCACCTTATCATGTATATTCAGTGACATGTATAAAGGTGGGGATGAGTCATCTTTGTCTTCTATGAAAGGACCTAAACTCACTATCGGTTTTTTATCTTGCAGATTTATTAAATCAGTAGCATTTGAAGATGATTCGGAATGTAGCATTTTGGATAGGTATTTTTTAAATTATTCATTTTTTATCAACTCCAAAAATGGTACAGGGATGTTTATTTTATGGATCTCATTTTCAAAACTAAAAGAAGAACAAGGTTAGTTTTAGGAAAAGGATTTTTGATCAAAACTTGTGGGTTTTAAGAGTATTTTTCCTTGCTACTCACTGTCACAACCTTGGCAGAATCTTCTTTTTGAACAGCCTGATTAGGGACATCATTTTTTTCTTCATTCTTCTTAGATCTCATATTATATCTACTATCATTTTCCTTTTCTTTATCTCACTTTCTTAACTCATTAATTTGAATATCCATTAAATATTTCCCATAAGAGGATTGAGTCAAGTGTGGGGATGGGGATGTATCACCTAAGCAGTGGATCTCAAGATCAGCTTCTGCCTCCTCTTCTTCTTCATCAAGCACTAAATTATTTTGCAAAGGAGCTTGTACCCTCTCATCATCTCTCTCTCTGTTTCTAGGATCCCTAGGAAATATTTAGGGAGCATTATTTGGTCTCCTTTAGTTACCTCTGTTATCATTGTTTTGAGCATTTATATATGTTTGTTTCCCTTCTGATTTTAATTTCTCAATTTCACTGCAAAGATATTTTACTAATTTGGTCACCTCATCTACTTGAGAATGGACAACAAAGGAATCAAAATTTGAAGCTTCATCCCTAGGAAATATTTAGGGAGCATTATTTGGTCTCCTTTAGTTACCTCTGTTATCATTGTTTTGAGCATTTATATATGTTTGTTTCCCTTCTGATTTTAATTTCTCAATTTCACTGCAAAGATATTTTACTAATTTGGTCACCTCATCTACTTGAGAATGGACAACAAAGGAATCAAAATTTGAAGCTTCATCCCTAGGAAATATTTAGGGAGCATTATTTGGTCTCCTTTAGTTACCTCTGTTATCATTGTTTTGAGCATTTATATATGTTTGTTTCCCTTCTGATTTTAATTTCTCAATTTCACTGGAAAGAGATTTTACTAATTTGGTCACCTCATCTACTTGAGAATGGACAACAAAGGAATCAAAATTTGAAGCTTCAACTCTATTTTTTCTCCTATCCCTATCAGATTTCCCCCTGATCTTATCTGATGCCACTATGTTGGATTCTACCTCTAAGGCAACATATTGCATATGAACCAAGGAATGTGACCTTCTTTCTCTCAAAAGGAGGCAAAATTCAGAATCAAATGCACTGGCAGAACTAATTTTTGCCATGGTTTTAGTGGGTTTGATCTCATCAAGGATCTTCTTGTACATTTTGTTAAATCTTTTAGAAAATTCAGAGACAAACTCTCCTTCTTTCCTTTTCAAAGATACAAATTCGGTGATGTAGTACAAAAAATCCTTTTTGACACCCCAATGCCTCAAGAATGCTTCATACAATGCCTCAATACCAATAATGGATCCATGGGCCAAACCCCTAAACCACTTCCTAGCCTCACCAAAAAGGCTTTGGACAAAAACCCTCATCCAAACATCTTCATTTTCAATATTTTGGTTATCTGCATATCTGTAGAAAGCATCAAGATGTTCCTCATATGTTACATCTTCTTCTCCCGTGAACTTAGGCATGTATTTCAAATAATCTCTAGGAGGGAGAGTAGTCACTAGCTGAGGTAAGACTAGAGGAGCATATCTTGCAGCCACTATGGAATCCATCCTATTTGCGAGGCGGTTAACAACCGCCCTTTGATTTTGGATCCTAGGTGAACAAGGAGGAGAAGGAGACTTGGTTGTGTGTAGATTAGGAGAAGAAGGAACAAATGAATGGGGAGTTTTAGTCTTCACAACAATAGGCTGAGTCTTGGAAGAGGATGGTAAGGTTTGAGAGGGAGATGAAGTTCCTACTTCTTTGGCAGCAAAAGTTTTAACAGAAAGAGGTGTAGCAAAACCTAAATTAGGGAAATATTCAAAACTATCAAGACTAAAACACTTCTCAATATTAGGGGAAGAGAATATTTCAATGTTTTCTTCTTTCAATTTAGTTTCAATGTAAGATTATTCAACAAGAAACTCTTCAAAATCAAATTTTTAAGATACTTCAACAGAAGATAAAGGAAGCTTACTTGATAAAACAACTGGACTATCAAGAGTGAAATCATGCAACTGACAAGAAGCACTTGTAGCAGTAGCATAATTTTTTTTGAGAATATTTTCCCTTCTTGATTATCTTCTCTAGGTTAACCTCAGGTGGAACCAAAGGTAGCTATGGATTTGATATCATATATCCGCCTTTAGGTTCCAAAGTTGAAACAATGGAGTTGCCAGGTGCAGGCTGCAATCTTAAAAATAATGAAGTCTATTGCATCTTTAGAACTAGAACACTGTGTCGTTTTCATCCCAGGGAAAAGTATTCAAATCATTCCCCGACAATGGTGCCAAGAATATTAGCACTAGGAGTCACCTTCAGATTGCATGGAAGGCAATCCTAGTACCCACCAAGTTATAAGTGAATGTAATGGTGTTTAAAGGGTAAAATGGAAAAGGACTCAAACAATAATTTTCTAACTCGGATAACAGGGCTAGCATGCACCAACAATTAAGGTCTTGGATAAATTCAATCAGTAGTTTTGGAGTAAGTATGAATAGAGGGTAGAATTGATTGAGAGAAGTGTAGGGGATGTTGTAAACATCAGGTCCACAAAATCATAACGAGGAAAGTTTCTTAACACAATATCTTCTTGAACTAAGGAACTAAGGAAGATAAACAAACATCATGATAACATAATGATCAAACATCCATCATAACATCACCACAATCATTCATGTGAATCATTCAAAGCATGAAAATTTAGCATCAGAAGAAAATAAGCTGAAAGAGAAGATGATTACTATTAGTCGTAAAGTCTTAAGTCTAGTACATCACTAGATCACGGTTACTTCCTCAAAATATTACAGTATCAGGGAGCGTTGCTCAACCATCCCAGATTTAGTAGCACTGGTGGGTGACAAAGGAATTTCCCTCTATGATTGAGGAGTTGGTGCTAAATCCAACTTGAAATTATAGGTAACAACAAAATGCTCCCATGAAATCTCTTTCTTACCCAATTCCTCAGAGACTAGCATTCTGATTAATCGAGAGTGGAAAAGGCTAGAATCCACATCTTTATATTTAGCTTGTATCATGTCTAACATATTACCTATACTCCTCGACAAGTAATAAGGAATATTCATCTCAACCTTACCAGTAAAATGTACCAACATCCTTATATGGTACTGGTACAATGTGTTAAATATCCCATCATAAGTAAAATATCTCTGTAAGATCTTCAATAATCTGTCAAATTGTTTAATCAATTGACCCCTTAGCATACTTTTGGACAAATCATTTCCTTGATATTCAGGTTTAAAAAAATATTTTGCATATGATGAAATCAAATCCATGGATTTGAACCCTTTTTATCCTGAAAGGGGAATTCCTGTTGCAGTTGAGATAGAGGCTTCAATCACCTCAAACTCCAAATCCCCAACCTTGGTTTTCCTGCCATCAAACTGTAATGAAAACTATATTTCTACCTCTGGATGGCCTCTCTTCATGTTCTGACAGAAATAAAGGCACCCTACTCTTTGAAAGGCCTCTCTTGCCATGGGTTATGTATAAAAAAGATGCATGTCCATCGGTTCTGTCCTAACCACCTTTCCACCTTTGTGTGTCTTCCTTGATTGAGGAGTCTCCATAGCTCAAAATGAGGGCTTTTAAAAGGCTTAAGGGATGGTAATGACCAGAAAAGATTTAACTCAGGCTTCAATTGTACAATGTTGACCCTTTTTAAATAGACTGTTGATTAGTAAGCCAAGCTTGACCTTTGGAATGAAACTCTTAGGCTTATACAAGTATTTGAGAGTGTAAACAGTGAGGGAATAATCCGAAATTGGACCTCTTCAATTGAGTAAAAATGCCAAACTCCGAGGTGAAAGGAAGCAAGGAAAACATAGAGGGTTTCAGAAGCACCTCTGGGTAGCGCAACGCATACACAGAGGATAGGCTATTTACAGGCTTGTGATTTCAATGGTTAAAATAAACAACAGTAATAAGACCATAGATATGGGAAAGGAAGTTTACAGGTCTATAGAAGAGAAAAGACAAGGCTACACTGAAAATACGGGTCCGTTACTACTGTGCAAGCTCAACAAACCAAAAACCCGAGCACAAATTTCCTGTGAAAATTAATATGGAGAGGAGGAAACACGGGATACTTGTGGAGTAGAAACCTGTTGAGATATTCAACGCAATCTCAGGATGAAATTGAGAAAACTTTGGACCTGAAATCTTTCTCAATATCGGATTTGGTTGACATGTTGTTGCTTGATCAGAAATTATGAATTTGCACAGTACAACACTATTGAGTTTTACAACATTAGAAACCATTACTAAGTCTCATAAATGAAATATATTTGAAGGAATATTTAACGGACTTTTGGAACTAAAAACAAGGGACATGACCTCAGTCGTGGAAATCCTGAGTCGAGGTGGAAGTATGATGAACGTGATAGGTGCTACGGAACTGCCCGATGAGTAGGCAACACATCCACTTCAAAACGTGATTGGGAAGGTAAGCAAAGACAATGAGACATGCCTACAAGATAATGAGTGAGGAGGAAGGTGTGTCACATCAATCTGGTCATGGGAGGGATGGACCTAGGGACAAGTCATGAAGGGGATCAAAATAAGTCATGAGTTAAAAATCATTCAAGGATCAAAAATCAATTTGAGGATCAAACTAGAGATAAGAATCAAAAACATTAATTATCTAAGGGGTCCTACCAAACATAAATTTTAAAGGGATGAGACTTTAAAATAAAATTTAAAATCTAAGGCTTAAAAAAGGATTGAAAACAAACTAAAAGACCTAAGAAAATTTAGTGTTATAACACCTTCAAAAGATTTTCCAACTCTTTTCTAATAGTAGCCTCAAGTGCGGGGTTAATGGGTCTTCGTTTTTTCCTCACTGGTTTTATCCCCTCCTTGATAGGAATGACATGTTGTATAAGAGAAGGATCAAAACCATAAAGATCCTTGTATGACCTTGCAAAAAAATCTTAAAATTCACTTAGTATTTCTGTGAATTTATCCTTTTCTTTGTCAGAACATTGGGCACCTAGTTTATCCATGTGTGGGGATTCAGAGGTCCCAAGGTTGAAATAAATGGTATCAACCACCTTCCTTTTTGACTCCTCTTTCTTACGTGTGTCTTTGTTGCTTACATCACTCGATGAAAATGAACTTTCAAGAGCAGTCAAGTCGTTTGGAAATTTGTCATATTCAATAGATATGATTTCCTGAGGATTAAATTATTCATTTTGTATGAAAGCATAGATGATCTCATCATTAGGGAAAACCTTCCATGATTCTACATTGTCTGGAATGTGAGGACGATATAAAGATTGAGAAGTACAATTAGGCCTTTGAGGTAGAAGTTGTCGATTAGGAGATGCTGAAAATACAACTAACCTATCATCCATTGAATTAAGTTCCCTCTTAACATGAGTAATGTTAAATGATAGAAGATTCGAGATAAATGCCCAAATAGCTTCGGTATAGCGTTTCATCAACTTATTGGTAGGAGAATAGATTTTATGCACAAGTTTTACAACAAGTTCAAAATGTACAAAAACTGTAAGGTGGTCGCAGCCAAGGTTATAAGCATTTTCGCTGCCTAGTAGTAAGGCTTCAAATTCAGTGACATTGTTTGTGCAAGCGAACTATAACCTAGAAGAAAAGTTTTGAATCTTGCCTACAGGCGAGTATAATATAATTCTAGTTCCATTTCCTTCATTTGAGCATGAACCATCGAAATGCATGTGCCGCATACCATCCTCTAAATAAATTTGTTCTAAATTTGTGTCATCCTCATGAGAAAATATAGAGTATACCCCTAATTCTTCCTCAAGATAATTTACATTAGGTTGAGGAGTTCCCTCTATGTATGGTGAAATTATTCCTTCTCTTAGGACTATAATATTGTTTCCATTCGAGGGAATGGATAAACCTGTCCCATCGAGTGAAAGATCTCCACCTGTTAGGTGTTGCCAGTCTCTTCCTAGGATAATAGAATAGTTTCTTACTAGCATGTCGATTACTTGGATGCTAAGGTTTGTCCTTATTTTGGGATGCACGCATAGAACTAAAGGTACGTCTTTGATTTGTCCTATTGTTGAATGTTGTAGACTATTATAGGACAACATTCTTCTAGAATTTCATTGGTACATGATAATACTATCTCCTCCATAATGATTTTTTAGATTACGCTTGGATCTGAACTGCCATCAATTAGGAAACAATGGGCTATCTTGTCCATAATTTTTACGTAAATGAAATTGGATAATTTTTAACAGGGTGTGTAAAATTATTTACACCTATTTTAATTATAGTGGAATCCTCTTCTTTTGCCTGTTCAGAAAGATTGTCTATGGTAGACTCTTTTCCTTCCATAACATTCATGAGATGCTTTTGTCATTCAGGGACGACAACCATGTCCATAAGAGTATAGCATTGGCCTTGATATTAGCCAATTGGTTAAGAATATTATACTTGGAAGAGGGAAGAAGGGAGGGAACTCCATAACTCTTAGGAACCTTGACATTTTATGCATTAGTACCTTGTGAAGATGAGGATGGAGTGGAAGAGGCATGAAGAGGGTCATGTTTCCCTTTAGGAGCATAAGATTTGTTCCTAGTATTTATAATCATGAAATCTTCTGGTTCTACCCAATCTAGAACAACAATGGTGGTTTAGGGCTTCTTGCCACAGATTTTATCTCTAGCACTCTTCTTCACCTCACAAGTACTTTCTTCATGATTTTCCTCATAAAAATTACACCCACTTTGAGACATGATGGCTTTGGGATGAAAGTTGTTTTCATTAGTGTTCCTAAAAGGAATTGAAGAATAAGATGATTCACTAGGAGTAAGTGAGGGAGCACTCCTTTTTTCATTCATATGTTATCATTAGGTTGTTCATATCTTGTACAACTTGTAATAGGGCAGACATATATGTTTGTTTGACAGAGTCTCCTTTGGGGAGACCTATTCTTTCAAGTTTATCTTCGTACTCCAAACAAGTGTGGAGACCAGAGCCAAGATTGTAAGTATCCTTTTCTTCAAGCCTATAATGATAAGGAGAGGGAAGCACATTATAGTAATGCATGAGGGCAACTTCGTTTTGGAGGTGAATTAGTTCAAGGATTTGATTGTACAGTTTGGTGAAGTGAAGGTTAAAGGATTTGATAGTTTCACCATATTTATAAGAATTATCGTTATATTACCTTAACTGTTCAGTCAAGCTCTTAGATTTTCCATAAGTGGACATGAACCAATAAACCAACTCTTCCCAAGTGGAAAGGATCTTTGGAGGGAGATAAAAGAAATCAATTGTTGCTTTCCCTTCAAGGGAGTTGACAAATAAGAGCATGCAAGTATCGTTATCATTAGCTCTGATATTGTGACAAGGATTAGAAAATGTCACTAGATGTTCATTTGTAGAGACAGTGTTATTTCCCAAGAACCTAGGAATATGCTCCTTAAATTTTGGTAATGGACAAGTAGAAAGTGCTAGACTCAAGGGAGAAGATACATGGCATGGGGTAGTAGTAACATCTTATTCAAACTGAAAAAGTATGTTCATCACCCTACTCATATGATTCATTGGAACTTGGTGCAGGTGGAACCTGAAGGCGAGTTCTAGGTGGAACCCCTGTGAATTATGGACTGGAGAGAAATAGCACTTTGCAACAGAGTCATCACTCAGGTAAAGGTGCAACGGAAGCACTTTAGTCCTGAGGAGGCCACTTCGGAGTTGGAGGGATATTTGCAGAAATCTCATCCAATCCCATTCCAAGAAAGGAACGAACACTGAGGACAGTGTTTTATTGAAGGGGGAAAGGATGTGACATCCCAAAAAAAAATAAGTATTTTTGAAATTTAAAATTGCTCGGAACTTATTCCGTTTTTAATAAATTTGAATTTTGAATTTTTTTTCCATTTATGGCAATTCCGAATTTCGAATTTGATAATTGTAATTAATTATTATGACTATTGGATAGAGATATGATTTGACCCGACTAACCATTTGACTATGACACTTGTATGAAAAAAGAATATTTTATATTGATTGCAGGACGACAAATGGAATAGCCATGTTAAAATCAGTTGACCATGACTCCATGACTGGGGAACATGTTGGAACTACCTATGGGCTGATTATTACAAGTGGAAAATTAGAGATTTGTCCATGGGCAGCCCCTGAAAATCAAGGATTTAGAAAGCTGCGAAAATTCCCAAGGGGGAAAGAAAGACCTAGGCAAAAGCATTGTTGTTTTTTTTTTGTTGTTAAATAGCATATGTGAGGAGGCAGGACGATGCCTAGTATGTTGGGTAAAAAAAGGAACTATTGAATACTTGTTGTTATGAACATTGATTTGGAGTGTGAGGCAAGGGAGAAGATTACTCATAGAGGAAGACATTATTGAGGAGGATTTTCCAAGTTTTCCCTCATGTATTCATGGTTAGGCTAGGGGTTGAATTGGGTAAGCATTGGCTGTCCTATTCTATGGTTGGGAGGAATGTGGTTGTTCCCTTTGTCTTCCCACAGAATAAATTTAGATATGTTAAATCTTATCGTTCTTTGTTTTGAATGATTTTGTATATCCGATATGACACTTTGTTTGGGTTAAGTTGAAATAATTTCCATGTAGGACATCTGTTCATTGTATGGAGTTTATAATCAAAGACCAAAATGCTAGAATGAGGCATCCTGAACTCGAATTCTAGGGAGAATGATCTATGTAAAATAAACTTGAAAGATTGTGTATGTCTATTTTTCTGAGATTTAAATTTTTGGTAGTAGTTAGATACGAACAAACTTGAAAAAAGAATAGTTCTACCTATAGGTGTATGTCTACCCCTATAATTGAAATTTTGGACATAACTGATTTGTACAAATGAGCTAGGAAGGATTAGATCTATTTGCAGGTGTATACTTACTTCTGTAGTTGAATTTAGTAAGCAGATTTGTCTATGAATAAGTAGAAATCTGAGCAAGTCTATACACGTATTTCCATAAATTTATATCTATATATGCAATGAATATAGATATAGTTACAGTTAATACTATGTGTAGTTTTGTTAAATAAAGATTTAATTACTGCAATAGGAATCCCACTTACACATAAAGTTATTGTCATGATTTTGAATAAACAACTATGCTGTTAGGAGAACATGATAGCCCTGGTAATGAAATTATGGGGTAGGGTGAGATCTGATTGGTGAATGATTAAACAGTCATTTACTTTGGACAAAAGACAGAGCAAAACCTGTACATAAATTATTGTATTTTAATAATTGGATCCCAAAGGTTTAAGTTACATTGGAAATTCTTTCCCTTCCCAAGCCGATAGGAAGACTGAGGAAAACAATATTGTTGACTACATCTCAGTTGCAACATGGTCGGTTCTAACTCCTGAAGGGATACGAAAGGGAAATCATATACCTTTTTACGTCGAGTACGTAGATGAGAAGCCAGGACCTTCGAGTAGACAGAAACCTGGAAGAATCCACCATATACGATGATCAGTAAATTGTTATACGAAGAAAATGTAAGAAGAACACGATTTAAGTGCAAATGTTTATAAACACATCATACCAACGCTTACTTAACTTTGAAGCTCGAGGCACATGATCCTTTTCTTGGCATTTTCCATCTGGAAAGTCGTATAGGGACGAGGGTGAAGGAGACAATACTCACTGATAGGTACCCTCACATCAAACAGGACCCATCATTAATGATATGTTTCAACTCTTAAAATGAATGATACAGTTGTAGTAAAAATTCTTTACACAATATTCTTTAATAATATAAATACAATAATCGACCAAATCAGAATTTCATTGTGTATGTGAACAACAAGAATAACTACTTTTAGGTGGAATAGAGCTTAATTCTCCCATTCAAACCAGGAGTACCCTAACTGTTGAGTCTAATCTACCCAAACTGCTTTTTCATAGAATCTCTTAAGTCAGCAAAGTAAATGCAGAGGATGCTTCGACCAAGTTTTTTTGTAATTAACCTAGAATAACTACTTTCCTTAGACTCACGAATGCTCGGAGATGAACTCTGGCACACGATAGAGGGTTTACAAAAGAAAACCTAGATCTAGAACCCGGATAGGTAGGGCTAACACTCCTTCTTGGTAAGAAGAAGAGAGTCGTGACAACCTCAAAGAAAAGGATCAATACTGCAAGGTTAAGGATGGCTCTAAATGTAATGCAAGGAAGTTAGAAAAAAGGAGAATTCCACAGGAAGAAAATGAGGGAGAACACAGAAAGACATCTTGGTGCGAACATTTTATTCCAAAAAAATTATAATCTTCCTATTGAAATAACCAGGGTATTAATGTTTGTAAGTTTAGAGAAGAACTTACCCAGAATGTAATACATGTCATCTACAACAGGATGGAGGCAACCACCAGGGCCATAGTCTTCACCTCTAAACACCCTTGACACAGAGCCTCTTCAAAAGAAAAGAAAGAACTCAGAATGACAAACCCTGAACCCTCTCAAAACCTAAATGATGCCTTGTCTCCTCGAATTAATTATTGAGAGTGCTAAGGATGAGTGAGCCACGTGACCCGGGAAGGGTCGGCATGACACTTCAAGTATAGAGCCAAGCGATTTTAGTATGACTAGTAGACTGCCTTAATGATGGTTGCAAAACTTTTAATACCCTAACAGGGAATTCCTTTCCCACTTGAGGAATGTCGCTTCCACACCCCCTGCGATAGGTCTTAGGTAGTGGTTTGAGTCTCGTTGTCATAGGTCCACTGGTGACATGACATTCAACTTTCAATTCAATCAGTATCTGATTTTATGAGCCATTAAATGACCAGGACCTGGAGGCTTGCGATAGTTACTAGTCCTTAACCCAACCCTTGGCTAAGTTGGTAGGAACCAAATAAATTTCCCTAGGAGTAATATTTTGAGAACACTTTGGCGCAAGTATAGTATGGAGATCTTATGCCAAATAGGGTGACTGTAGTATGGATCACAAAGTCTACATTAATCACTTAGTCCCTACACCTAAAGGCTTTAGTTATTTTTGCTAAAGCCTTGGGGCTTTCCATTATAACCTTTCCACTTAAGGTAAGACATGATGACATACTTCAAACAACATGTGGTAAGGATAATTTAGGAGTTATATAGTAAACTTTTTATGATAAAGTTTTATAACAGAGTTGTATATTAGATTTCTTATCACTAAGGGATTCCTCTCTGCCAAGTAAATTGTGTAAACAATTTTTTTTTTTGTATGATATTATGAGGTTCATTACAATTCACCTCTTGATTACAACCTTCTACTTGTTCGTAGCTGGATTGATTCCATGAACACAGTTGTGTCCACCTTTTTCCGTGTGTTACATTTCCCACACCAAGGAAGAATCATTATTGTCGATCAATTGGCCTTCTTTAATTCTGATTCACGTACTAGCAACATACATTTTATCTCGAAAACACCTCTCGATTATGAGAATGTAGGCGCGGGTATTTTAAAAGATTCAACCTTGATGGGTACATTTCCTATTACACCACCCGATATTCCTCCTCCTTTTTTCGCCTCAATTAACATGATACAAACCTTTTTTCATGAAACCCCTGAGTCTTATGACCCATGGATAGTACCTAGATCTGGTGACTGTCTTCGTTACGGTGGTCGAATTCCTTTAAGTCTGGTGGAATTAGCTTATCAAGCTATTCAATTGGAAACTCCTTCTCCTCCTTCTCTTGGTGATACATCTCCTGATCTATTCCATGTGATATTTCCTACTGATGAGATGATCATGGAGGTCATGTATATAGAAGATAATCCATGGGATGATGCACGTCATTGTTCTATTATCTTCCTAGAACGAGAGACCATAGAGAGTTACCAACGGATTTCAAATTTTTCGACCGTTGTTGTTATTTATTCTGTTCCTGAGTCAACACATGATATTTTGTATGAAGGTAACTTGATTAATATTTCACCTATCATTCATCTTGACATATTGATTAAACCCAGAGTCATGGAAAATGTCCATATCAGTGCCTCATGTTGTAATGATGAGTTCTGTACCTATAAAACCCTTTTCCAAGAATTTTGTGATGTTTTTTTTTGGATTTATGAATAAGTGCCTAGTATTGATCTTGATATTGTTGTGCATGAGATTAAGACTTACCCGAACAATAATCTTGTTCTATAGAGACTTCTCCCAGTACATTCTCATAAGGATGTTGCTATTAAGCTTGAAGTTGAAAAACTTATTAAAGCTAGCTTTGTCTATCATGTGGCTTTGATCAATTGGGTGTCCAATCATGTTCAGGTAAATAAGAAACAAGGCACGATCCATGTTTGTGTAGATTATAGGGATATAAACAAAGCTTGTCCCAAAGAAAATTATCCAACCCATTTCATTGACCAAATCATTGACGACTGTGTCGGGAGTGAAATATTCTCCTTGATAGACAATTTGTCCGGTTATAATCAAATCCATATTCTTCCCGCGGATCAACACAAGATTTCTTTTATTTTCCCTTCGGGAACCATCGCATACCAAAAAATATCTTTTGTTCTAAAAAATGTTGGTGTGACTTTTCAACGTGATATGCCTTATGATTTTGATG
The DNA here is from genome assembly GCA_000966675.3 of Picea glauca. Taxonomy (NCBI): domain Eukaryota; kingdom Viridiplantae; phylum Streptophyta; class Pinopsida; order Pinales; family Pinaceae; genus Picea; species Picea glauca. The sequence continues at coordinate 142,299 of JZKD02S0339195.1, read as the reverse complement.
ACACGAAGCACATTGTACAACCCTATCTAGACGATCTACCAGCGCATTCTATATATCGTCAAGATCCTAAGAGACATCTATGGGCCATTTTCCTACGCTATCATTATTATCGCATACATTTGAAACCACACAAATGTGTTCTTTGTGTGCAGTCTAGACAACTTCTTGTTTTTATCATGTCTATACATGGGATTGAGGTAGACCCCTTGAAGGTTGACGCTATTCTCAATTCACCTCCTCCTTCCACGCTATGCCTACTCCAAAGTTTGCAAGGGAAGGAAAACTTTTTACATCGATTCATTCCAAACTACGTTGAATTAAAGAAAGGATTTACTTGGCTTCTCAAGAAAGGTTATGATTTTATATGGGACGACACTGTGAACAAATATTTTGAATCTTTGAAACTCACCTTAACAGTTAAACCACTTTTGTTTCCACCTTATTAAAGTCGATATTATTTCATGTACTTAGTTTCTTCAGACTCTACCATTGTTATGGTTCTAGTCCAAGAGGATGATTCACACGATGAACATATTATATACTCTTTGAGTCAGAGTCTCACAACCACCGAAACCAAATATTTACATGTGGAGAAACTGGACTTGGAGGTTGTTCAAGTTGTTCAATGTTTTCGTCACTACATCTTATTATGTAGAACCACAGTCATTTCGATTGCAACCCCATGCAACACATCCTTATGCGACAACTGTTGGGGGGCAAGTACTCTAAATGGATAGTTATCCTCTAGGAGTTTGATTTGGGGTTTGAATGCGCCAAGTCAAATAACTCTTTTGTTTTTTCTGAATTGATATGTTACCTTCCCTCTATTGAAACAGAAAATGTGGCAGAGGATTCCTTACCTGAAAAATCCCTCTTTATGATCATATCTTATGGCATATGGTACAAAGATATTATCATATATCTCCAGACCCAAAATTTCCGGCCTGATATTTCTAGCACATATCATCGTCATATCCGGTATCAAGCCCATCAAGACATTATCCTTGGTGATACTCTTTACCATTGTGGTATTGATTCCATATTTCGACGATGTCTCAAGTACGATGAAGATAAGAAATCTTTGAATTAATGTCACACTAGAGCATGTGGCGGTCATATGTTTTGGTATGCTACTTCCCGAAATATCTTACGAGTTGGTTATTTATGGCCTTCATTGTTTAAGGATTCCATTACTGCTATCCAGAAATTCCACGCTTGTCAAACTTACAAAAATAAGATCTGATCTCATACTGCTCCTCTTCACCCTGTAGTTTCCATTGGTCCATTCGCTAAATCAGGTATTGACTTCATGACATGTAACCCTCACTCAGCCAGGAGGCATGGATACATTATTGCGTATGTGGATCATTTCACTAAATGGGTTGAGGCGATGCCTACATTTAATAATATTGGGAAAACTGGAACATTGTTCATATTGAATCATATCATTAATAGATTTTGTGTCCCTCAAGCCATCGTTACTAATCAAGGTAATCGTTTTCGCAATTTCATGATGTCTAAACTTACAAAGAAGTTGGGTCTTCGACATGAAAACTCAACCTCCTATTATCCACAGGCCAATGGCTACATTGAAGCAATCAACAAAGTTCTCACTACTATGCCTCGTCGAATGGTAGGAATTCACAATTCAAATTGGCACACGATGTTGTTCTCATCATTGTGGGCCTATCAAACATCCGTTAAGTCTGCCATGGGATTCACACCTTTCCAGTTAGTATATGGTATTGAAGCAATTTTTCTGATTGAATGTGAAATCCCATATTTGAAACTAGTTATTGAACTTATCCCTAACACCTCAGTTGAGGAGGAATGCATTTTTTATTTGATGCAATCAGACGAAACCCTTCGTGATGCTACCTTAGTTATTGAAACTTAGAAAAAGAATGTCAAACCTCAATATGACAAGCATGTCAAACCATGTGGTTTTTTTTAAGGTGATCTAGTTCTTCTTTATGAGCAAGATTGTGATTTTCTAGGGGTCGGTAAATTCGAGCCCATGTGGTGGGGTCCTCATATTGTGAAATGAGTGTTGGAGAAAGGGGCTTATGAGTTGGTGGATTATGATGGAATTCATTTGAGTGAACCCAAAAATGGGGTTTACTTGAAGAAGTACTATGCTTAAATCATTTTTGCATGAGTGTTGTGTATTTTTAGTGTATCATTTTTCATTTTTTGGTTTCACCCTTCAGCTACTTAACTTGCATTGTTCTTGGTTTCTAGATATCGATGTCTTTGCTACCCTATATTGGCTTCGCTAATGGTGCTAGTCACAGTACTAAAAAATTAGCATATGTTTCTTGGGAAATCTATGCACCTACGGATGAATTGATCAGTCTACATGGTGTTTGCCTTGGTCGTGCAACTAACAATATCGTCGAATACAATGCAGTTATTGAGTTATTAACTAACGATGTTTCACTTGGAATCCGTCATCTTATTGTATGACTTGATTCACAGTTAGGGGTACTACAGTTGAGTAACATTTATTCCATCCAGAGTCCTACTTTCTAAGGGTATATTTATGAATTTGCCTCTTGGAACGTCATTTTGATTACATTGAATATCAACACATTCCTATATGTCTAAATACATTGATAGATGCATTGGCTAATTATGTGTTAGATAGACATTTGAGATATTTATAAAATCCAATCACACTTTGTACATAAAACAAGTAAGCCGGTAGAAGCCTTATATTTATAACGATAAAAGTTTATAAAAAGTTTTTTTGTCCGAAGACCAAAATATAAAAAATGTGAAGCTCATATCTTCATGTATGAAAGCATCAAGGATGTTGCTTGCCATAACAATCGACTTCCCGTGCTACTCTACAGAGTATTAGACCAATGGATGTGGATACATCGACTATGTGGCATTGGTAATTCCTAGGGATCTCATCCATAGTAGCATTAGGGACATGGATGCTCAGTCTCTCCAGGTTCTATTCTACGGCCTCCACATCTACGACAACCACTCCTGCTATAGAAATTCTCGCTCTGAACCTCTGGATGGGAGATGATCTCAAAGCAGGATAAGGCCCCACATCCGCATTGATGAGAGAACTCGATTTAGTTCGGATAAATAACACAAAAAAAAGTTATATAATTAAAATAACAAAAAAATTATATAAACAAAATTTCCTTCTTACGTATGTCCCCCCACTAGGACCCACCAGGGAGAGCCGGATTTGGATCTCCACAGAAATATACTCTGGCATACACAAAATATTCAACCATGAGAAGCTAATTCCTCAACCATTGAAAGAAGACATCGTCATATTTGACAATGGGAACACCTCCATGTTGAGCCATGAGATGTACCCACCTCTTCATCCTTGGATCTTATGGAGAAGGTATACCCTACTCCTCCTATATGCATAGGACAAGGACCCTCTCCAGGAAGAAGGATACCAAAATAGACGCATATCCAAATTGTTTTAACCCACCATTTCAGCACTTGGTAAGTTGTTTCTTCATTTTTTTTAGGACCCCTTCGCACCAGTTGAAGATCCTAGGCTCCATGCAATTTATGGCATACTGAAAATGGCTCTGCAAAGACATATGAGGAGTTTCACTCCCTGCCATGCAAGTAATAGTTTAAAGGATAGTCTGCAAAGGCAAATCTCAAACATCCCTAACAACTCACTATTGTTATGTTTCTCAGTTCCTAGCACACAATGATGGAGAACGTAGTAGTCCATAGGCTCACCTCCACCCCTGTTGCCTGTAAGTGTCACCCATGAACCATGGCGAGATAGTCATGTCAGGAAATAGATATCCTCTATATCTATTATGAGTGTGTGGACACTTATGTGAAATTCTTGCTCGTTCACATCCCACATGTGAAACAAGTACTCTAGTAGTCTCAACTGGGCTCTCATGCCCTGAATACTAAAGAATTGTAGTAACCCACATTGCCTGAGAGCCATAACTATTCCCGGGTCATTTCTGACAAAGTAATATTCTTATTCATGCTCTCGCTCATGCCACTCCAACATCTTAACCAAGGAAAGGCTTCCAAGGAACCATAAGATGAGATTAGAAACATAAAATTATATCATGGGGGTTTTTTCTAGTTAGGTTCATCTTTTTTAAAATTTTTGGTTGTGGACGTCGCAGGGATGTGCATTCGTGCAGTGTGACGTCGTCGCACCCTACCTATAGGGTCTCCTACAACGATCCTATATCATTTCAATTCATGATATAGGGCACTTGCGATGACCTCAACGTGCGAGAAACCCCTAAAAGTTGACCCAAAAACACAAATTTAACCAATAAAAATCAATTTTCATACTATGAAAAGATAAAGGAGAAGGAGATTACCTATTTGGTAGAGATGATTCGTGAAATGATCCACCACATGCTCTGCAATCAATGGTTGAAAATCGAGGTGAAAAGGGGCTTTGGAACACTATTTGTGTAAACTCACAAATGAAATGGTAAAATAGTGTTTTTAGCCTATTTTATTGACTTTTATCATTTTTTATTTGCAAAAATAATATTATATTCATATTTTTCCAATCCCTAAAGTCTTAACAACTTGGCAAGTGTTGACCTTTCCATATTACAGAGTCTAGAAATGAGGCATTGGAACAAGGGTCCACCCCTTTCTGTTTTTTTTTTATATATTTTTCGCATGTACAAATCCTTTTAGGGGTTTTCAGGAAAAACTCTGAGGAGAGTCTTAGTTCTTTCACACACTCGTGAAACCGTGAGAATGTAATCAAGTAGTCTTTTTTCGTTTTTTTGAACTTGTATTGGCAAACATGAAAAACGACAACAATGGAGTATCCTTTAAGCTCTTTTCACACTCATTAAAAATGAAAAGATTGTTGAGCGACCTTGTTCTTTTCACGCTAGAAAAAGTATTTGAAGAAAACATATGATGACCGGCAGGTTATCACTTTTTCGGTATCGTCAGATTAATTTACGAAAAAGGACCTGATGGAGTTCTCTTTAAGTGTTTTTCAGAGTCTCTAAAATTGAAAAACCCGTGAGTTTTCTTTTCTTGCACTCATTAAACAAACATTGAAAGACCCATATGGGATCAAACCACTAATTCTCAGGGTTCGTTAAACATAATTTGAGGCACTCATATGAAGGATGATCTTACATCTACAAGGATATTTTATCCTCCTCAAGCTTGCGTAGAAATAAAGAGGTACTCACCAGAAATAGTGGGGGGGAATTAGGAAAGAAATGTGTTTATGTGTTTGTGTTAGTGGCAGTAATAGTCGCTCTTGAACATGACACCCCCCTTCGTCATTGTATCCGGGTTTGGAAATCCATTTGTTTCTCATTTAACCATCCACAAGTTCATATGTTGGGCCCTCCTTGAGTCAATGTTGCTAAGACAACTGTCATGTCATTCATATGTTCAAGAGAACTCCAAGCCTTCTATCGAGTCGACCATCTACAGTTATAAATTTTCTAACATGTCGGCCTTCCCTGTGTCATTTACGAATCAATTTATACTCTGATATACCTAAAATTAGTTACATATTTTGTGTCATTGATGGGGGATACATCAAGGCCCTCCTGTGACGAGTCTTTTCTTGTCGACTAAAACTTGGGTTATGAGCAGTTGATGATGTATTTTTGAAAACTGGAGGACATTTTTGTTCATAACATTCCAAATAACAAAAGTCTCTCTCATTTTTTCAAAATGTGTTTTGGTTTGAGAGATATTGGATATAGAATTAGGCACTATGAACTTTACACAATGGCATTGCATACAAATTTCCTGTAGTGGTCACGGTTTTGATATTCACCTTGTTGGGAGGTTGCCACATGTCAAGGAGGGTTCGAATGACTTCTCAAGGATCAGTTAGATGTCAAGGGACACCTGCACCTAAGATTTAGCTCCAGCAAAGGCCTCATGCATGAGGTGGAAATAATTTATTAATGACTTCCAACAAATTCCTAAAAATCAGCAGTTTGTTGGATTTTTGTCTCTTTGATTGTTGCCAGCTATCTCCAAAGCTTGGAATCCAATGGAGGAGATGGGATTGACCTCCTTAGGTTATTTGGTTGTTATTTTCTATTTAAAGAGGGAGATATCTCTTGGAGAATGGGGATTGATGAGCCAAGAGAGGCTAGAAAGAGATGTAGCAGGTAATTTTCCTATGTGTGTTCATTTATAAGCCTCTGGACATTTTTAGGAGGATTGTAAGCATTGCTGCTATTGGAGACTCATGAGAGCTATGATTTCAGATTGTAACTCTTCTGTCTATATTTCTTCTTATTTAAATATATTGCAGATTTGAGGATCAAAGACTGTTAATGATTTATTTATCCCTAAGCAATAGAGGATCTGTTTTATTTTGCCGATTAGTCATTGTTTATATTCAAGTATTTGTTGATTCATTAAATTGAGAGGATCTTTATTTACTGAAAATTTTATCTTATGCTTTCCTTCTTCATTTCTTCCACCTATCAACATATAATCTTGTTTTATGTTCATCAGCTTTTGTGCCTTAGATGAGTGGGATGTTGTGACTCGATTGCCCATTGGTGTAGCCTAATGATCTGCAGTTTGTTGCCCTCTCTCTTTCTTTATCCATCTTGTTGATCCACCTATTCAAAACCAAAGTTATCTTTTACATTCTGATGGGTGTGGAGCTTACACTTTAGCAGTCAAAGTGTGACTTTCAGTCCTAACACATAGTCTAAGATTTCAAAATGTTATAAGTTTTGTTGTGATAAGTTATTCTAGTTGAATATCAATGACAGTTTACACATCATTACATAGTAAACATGTTTTTCTTATTATCCTGTGTTATTTATATTTGATGAGCTGAGACGGTGATCTATGCCTCATTCATCATAACATTTTCCAATGTATGATCACTAAAAGGAGTCAAAAAGGGGTCATGTACACCGGCATCATTAAGTTTTCAAAAGTTAACATCGACATAGATACCTATTTTATTGTAGGCTATATCACCTCTGAACCGATCAAATCAGATTTCTCTATTAGAAATATTAACCCTACATTCAACATGTTATCTATTTCTTATTTCACCTTCTCCTTATAGTGTAGGTTCATTCTATGTAGTCTTTTCTTTATCATCCTAGCACAAGGCTTGGACCCTATTTTGATATCCCTAAGATCACAAACCATGCCTTTCATTCTGAAACTTCATGGAGACAATTGACATACTCGCGAAGTAGCGCTACAATCTTTGCGACCATATGTTCATCCTAGTAATCCCCTATCATGACTAGTTTTGCTTCATCCTTAGTTCCAATATTAACTTGTTTCATCCTATAATAGGGTTTTCGACTAAACCCTAATAGGGTTTTGGACTAAACCCTCATGCCATCAGAGCTTCAATAGCATTGGCGAAGGATTGTGCGGAAGACATCATTTACAACATTCAAGATGACAGTAAGCACCTACCTAATGATGTTGCCGAGGAAGAAACTACCCACTGATGTTGAATGTTCCCGAGGAAATAAGATGAAGACTGCTCGGTCACAGTGGGGCGTGCAAGCCCGCCAAAGGGGAATAATGGCGAAAGTCGACGTCTAGGAGATTACTGAAAGTAAGGATATCGCTCTTGTTACGCCAGACAATGAAGGTGTAACCAATAGTTACGAACAACAGGCACCATCACTAGAAATGAGTGGTTGTTATACGAGGATGAGAAGAAATCCCATACACCATCAATCACAATCACTTTTCTGTGAATGAGAAGTTGAAGAATCTCTCTCAAATTTATGGTTGAAAACATAACATCGGGTCCGCGATATTGACTTAATCTCTTTACCGTGATTAAGAACTGTAAAGAAGTTTGTAAACAAAATTGTATTATTTATATTCATTTTAATTTTGAATTTAGGAAAATGTAGTTCTTGTCATGAGAGATAAGGAAGATGTAATCAGTAATTATGGACAAAAAGAACCATCACTATATATGAGTGGTTGTTTTAAGAGGCTGAGTAGAAATCCCATATCTAATTAGTCATCAATCACTCTTCTGTAAATGAGAAGTTGAAGAATCTTTTTCAAATAAATCATAGAATTCCGTTTTTTTAGGTAAACATAATATTTACATTTACAGTGATTGGAAGTTTGTTAATTAAAGCGGTGTATTATTTTTTTAATTAATTCATTTTAATTTTGAAGATATTAAGCATCTATTTTAATTAAAAAACTATTTTCTTATTATTATGATTATGATGTAACTAATAGTTATAGAAGGTTAAGTAAAAATCCCATATTTGATTAACAATCCATCATTTTTTTTATAAATGAAAAGTACAATTACTTTTCCATAAATGAAAAGTTGAAATATCTCTTTTAAATTTATAATTAATGCTATTTTTTTTATTTACATAATTTTATGTTAATTTTGAATTTATCAAACAACCATTTAAAAATAATTTTAATTTTAAATCTATTTTTAAATGAATTATTTATTTATATAATTTCATTTAAAATTTTGAATTTATTGAACATCCATTTCAACTATTCAACAAGGGAAGATATAGTTCTCGTTACAGCAGACAAGGAAAATGTAACCAATAGTTATGAACAAGAGGTACATCATTAAATACAAGTGGTTGTTATATGAGACTCAGTAGAGATCCTATATTTGATCATGAATCCGTAAACAAATTTTGATATAATTTTTTAACAATAATTTTATTTTAAAAAGTCAGTGAATAAAATCTTCATTATTTATCATGATCATTGTTTTGAAGGATATATTTTATTTCTAACATTATATATCTAACTAGAATAATATTTTTCTTTGGTTTTTATCTTTTTTACTCACACTAATCTCTGTAGTTTCTCTAGGTTTCTATTTTTTGTTTTTACCTTTTCTATCCAGAATAATCTCTGTAGTTTCTGTTAGGAAATTATTTTCAGCTTCTTCAACCAGTTGAGCAATTAAACATGTGAGAGGTGAGTGACTTTTTACTTTGATTCAATTCTAATTTAAAATATATTTATAATCTATTAAAGTAAAAAGATTTAAATATATTTTATTTATTTTTTATTTTAAGTTGAATAAGTAAAAGTTGATTTGAGAGATAAAGTCAATCCAAAATGAGAAAAGAGATATGTCAAAATCCAAATAAAGTTAGAAATATTAGAAAAAATGAGTGAAGAGAGAGACTTAAAACTCAAAATAGAGCTAGAGGCAATGATTGATAAAAATTTAAAGATACCATTCAAACTCAAATAAAGAATAGATTATTATGGTTCAAGACTGAATTGTACACAATGAAGGATAGGATTCAAGAAATGGAAAAACATAAACAATCAACCCAAGAAGGAGGGGTTGAATAAAATCACAACTTGAGAAATGGGATTAAAGAGATAGAAGAAAAACTAACCAACAATTTGACCCTCCCTAATATGGAAAACAAATTGGATATCAAACTCATCAAAGAGGAAATGAATAAGCTAGTCAAACTCGACCATGAAAGTAACAAAAGAGCGTTGAACCTCATAATTTTTGGGATAAAAGAACAAAAAGAGGAGGAAACACTAGCAATAGTAAAATAAGAATTAAATAATAAATCACAAATTGATACCACTTACCTCATAGAAGCCAAGAGGCTAGGAAAAATAATTGATCACAAAGATAGGTTTATCCATGTCGAAGTAAGTTGTAATGACCATAAATATAGCATACTTAGTAAATCTTCGATCTTAAAAGGGTTAGGAATATTTATAAATGAAAACCTCATTCCTCGAGACGAAGATGAATTAAGGAAGGACGCTCAAAATGTAAGAGAAAACAGGAAAGAAGGAAAATGGGCAATAATTAGAAATCGAAAAGCTATAGTTAGGGTTAGAGACGAGAAGGATAAAAATAAATAGGAATTTGGGACACTCTAGATTCCTTTTTGGAAGGGTTGTGGCTTTCCATGGCGCAAAGGTCCTATGATAAGTTGGATCCCGAGTGATATTGATATTATCTATTTAGTTGATATTGATATTGATATTATGACGAGTCTAAGGTCCCTAACATAGAGGAATTTTTCTTGTGTTTGGCATGGAACAAAAAATCCCACGGTACAGGGATAGGAGACATAGCTTGTTATATTATAAAGAACATTTCTCCTCATATTTAACTTCATAATATTGACCCTCTCAATCTGTACATTTGGATAAAAAATTTCTCTGAAACTACAAATGAGTGGTTATTATACCATCTATCACTTTTCTGTAAATGAGAAGTTGAAGAATCTCTCTCAACTTTATGGTTGAAAACATAACATCGGGTCCGCGATATTGACTTAATCTCTTTACCGTGATTAAGAACTGTAAAGAAGTTTGAAAACAAAATTGTATTATTTATATTCATTTTAATTTTGAATTTAAGAAAATATAGTTCTTGTCATGAGAGATAAGGAAGATGTAATCAGTAATTATGGACAAAAGGAACCATCACTATATATGAGTGATTGTTTTAAGAGGCTGAGTAGAAATCATATATCTAATTAGCCATCAATTACTCTTCTCTAAATGAGAAGTTGAAGAATCGTTTTCAAATAAATCATAGAAATGGGTTTGTTAGGTAGACATAATATTTACATTTACAGTGATCGGATGTTTGCTAACTAAAGTGGTGTATTATTTTTTTAATTAATTCATCTTAATTTTGAAGATATTAAGCATCCATTTTAATTAAAAAACTATTTTTTTATTATTATGATTATGATATAACTAATAGTTATAGAAGGTTAAGTAAAAATCTCATATTTGATTAACAATCTATCCATTTTTTATAAATGAAAAGTTCAATTACTTTTCTGTAAATGAAAAGTTGAAATATCTCTTTTAAATTTATAATTAATGTTATTTTTTTTATTTACATAATTTTATGTTAATTTTGAATTTATCAAACAACCATTTAAAAATAATTTTAATTTTAAATCTATTTTAAAATAGATTATTTATTTATATAATTTCATCTTAATTTTGAATTTATTCAACATCCATTTCAACTATACAACAAGGGAAGATATAGTTCTCGTTATGTAACCAACAGTTATGAACAAGAGGTACATCATTAAATAAAAGTGGTTGTTATATGAGACTGAGTAGAGATCCTATATTTGATCCTGAATCCGTAAACAAATTTTGAAATAATTTTTTAACAATAATTTTATTTTAAAAAGTCAGTGAATAAAATCTTCAGTATTTATCATGATCATTGTTTTGAAGGATATATTTTATTTCTAACATTATATATCTAACCAGAATAATATTTTTATTTGGTTTTTACTTTTTTTACTCACAATAATCTTTGTAGTTTCTCCAGGTTTCTCTTTGTGGTTTTTACCTTTTTTATCTAGAATAATCTCTGTAGTTTCTTTTAGGAAATTATTTTCGGCTTCTTCAACCACTTGAGCAATTAAACTTGTGATAGGTGAGTCACTTTTTACTTTGATTCAATTCTAATTTAAAATATATTTATAATCTATTAAAGTAAAAAGATTTAAATATATATATATATATATTTTTTTTTTTTAAGTTTAACAAGTAAAAGTTGATTTGAGAGATAAAGTCAATCCAAAATGAGAAAAGAGATATGTCAAAATCCAAATAGAGTTAGAAATATTAGAAAAAATGAATGAAGAGAGAGACTTAAAACTCCAAATAGAGCTAGAGGCAATGATTGATAAAAAATTAAAGATACCATTCAAACTCAAATAGAGAATAGATTATTATGGTTCAAAACTGAATTGTAGACAATGAAGGATAGGGTTCAAGAAATGGAAAAACATAAACAATCAACTCAAGAAGGAGGGGTTGAATAAAATAACAACTTGAGAGATGGGATTAAAGAGATAGAAGAAAAACTAACCAACAATTTGACCCTCCCTGATATGGAAAACAAATTGGTTTTCAAACTCATCAAAGAGGAAATGAATAAGATAATCAAACTCGACCATGAACGTAACAAAAGAGCCTTGAACCTCATAATTTTTGATATAAAAGAACAACAAGAGGAGGATACACTAGCAATAGTAAAATAAGAATTAAATAATAAATCACAAATTGATACAACTTACCTCATAGAAGCCAAGAGGCTAGGAAAAATAATTGATCACAAAGATAGGTTGATCCATGTCAAAGTAAGTTGTAATGACCATAAATATAGCATACTTAGTAAATCTCAGAGCTTAAAAGGGTCAGGAATATTTATAAATGAAAACCTCATTCCTCGAGACGAAGATGAATTAAGGAAGGAAGCTCAAAATGTAAGAGAAGTCAAGAAAGAAGAAAATGGCATGGAACAAAAAATCCCACCGTAGAGGGATAGGAGACATAGCTTGTTATATTATAAAGAACATTTCTCCTCATATTCAACTTCATAATATTGACCCTCTCAATCTGTACATTCGAATAAAAATTTCCTCTGAAACGAAAAATGAGTGGTTGTTATACGAGGCTTAGTAAAAATCCCATACACCATTTATCACTTTTCCATGAATGAGAAGTTGAAGAATATCTCTCAAATTTCCATGAATGAGAAGTTGAAGAATATCTCTCAAATTTATGGTTGAAAACATAACATCGGGTCCGCGATATTGACTTAATCTCTTTACCGTGATTAAGAACTGTAAAAAAGTTTGAAAACAAAATTGTATTATTTATATTCATTTTAATTTTGAATTTAGGAAAATGTAGTTCTTGTCATGAGAGATAAGGAGGATGTAATCAGTAATTATGGACAAAAAGAACCATCACTATATATGAGTGGCTGTTTTAAGAGGCTGAGTAGCAATCCCATATCTAATTAGCCATCAATTACTCTTCTGCAAATGAGAAGTTGAAGAATCGTTTTCAAATAAATCCTAGAATTGGGTTTGTTAGGTAAACATAATATTTACATTTACAGTGATTGGAAGTTTGTTAACTAAAGTGGTGTATTATTTTTTTAATTAATTCATCTTAATTTTGAAGATATTAAGCATCCATTTTAATTATAAAACTATTTTCTTATTATTATGGTTATGATGTAACTAATAGTTATAGAAGGCTAAGTAAAACTCCCATATTCGATTAACAATCCATCGATTTTTTATAAATGAACAGTTCAATTACTTTTCCGTAAATGAAAAGTTGAAATATCTCTTTTAAATTTATAATTAATGTTATTTTTTTTATTTACATAATTCTATGTTAATTTTGAATTTATCGAACAATCATTTAAAAATAATTTTAATTTTAAATCTATTTTAAAATGGATTATTTATTTATATAATTTCATCTTAATTTTGAATTTATTGAACATTCATTTCAACTATTCAAGGGAAGATATAGTTCTCGTTAGAGCAGACAAGGAAAATGTAACCAATAGTTATGAACAAGAAGTACATCATTAAATACAAGTGGTTGTTATATGAAACTGAGTAGAGATCCTATATCTCATCATGAATACGTAAACAAATTTTGATAGAATTTTTTAACAATAATTTTATTTTAAAAAGTAAGTGAATAAAATCTCCATTATTTATTATGATCATTGTTTTGAAGGATATATTTTATTTCTAACATTATATATCTAACCAGAATAATATTTTTCTTTGGTTTTTACCTTTTTTACTCACAATAATCTTTGTAGTTTCTCTAGGTTTCTCTTTGTAGTTTTTACCTTTTTTACTCACAATAATCTTTGTAGTTTCTCTAAGTTTCTCTTTGTAGTTTTTACCTTTTCTATCCAGAATAATCTCTATAGTTTCTCGTAGGAAATTATTTTTGTCTTCTTCAACCAGTTCAGCAATTGAACATGTGATAGGTGAGTGACTTTTTACTTTGATTCAATTCTAATTTAAAATATATTTATAATCTATTAAAGTAAAAAGATCTAAATATATTTTATTTATTTTTTATTTTAAGTTTCATAAGTAAAAGTTGATTTGAGAGATAAAGTCAATCCAAAATGAGAAAAGAGAGATGTCAAAATCCGAATAGAGTTAGAAATATTAGAAAAAATGAGTGAAGAAAGAGACTTAAAACTCCAAATAGAGCTAGAGACAATGATTGATAAAAAATTAAAGATACCATTCAAACTCAAATAGAGAATATATTAGTATGGTTCAAGACTGAATTGCAGACAATGAAGAATAGGATTCAAGAAATGGAAAAACATAAACAATCAACCCAAGAAGGAGGGGTTGAATCAAATCACAACTTGAGAGATGGGATTAAAGAGATAGAAAAAAAACTAACCAAGAATTTGACCTTCCGTAATATGGAAAACAAATTGGATATCAAACTCATCAAAGAAGAAATGAATAAGTTAATCAAACTCGACCATGAACGTAACAAAAGAGCCTTGAACCTCATATTTTTTTATATAAAAGAACAACAAAAGAAGGATACACTAGCAATAGTAAAAGGAGAATTAAATAATAAATCACAAATTGATACAACTTACCTCATAGAAGCCAAGAGGCTAGGAAAAATAATTGATCACAAAGATAGGTTGATCCATGTCGAAGTAAGTTGTAATGACCATAAATATAGCATACTTAGTAAATCTCCGAGCTTAAAAGGGTCAGGAATATTTATAAATGAAAACCCCATTCCTTGAGACGAAGATGAATTAAGGAAGGAAGCTCAAAAGATAAGAGAAGTCAGGAAAGAAGAAAAATGGGCAATAATTAGAAATTGAAAAGCTATAGTTAGGGATAGAGACGAGAAGGATAATAATAAATAGGAATTTGGGACACTCGAGATCCTTTTTAGGAATGGTTGTGGCTTTCCATGGCGCAAAGGTCCTATGATAAGTTGGATCCGGAGTGATGTTGATATTATCTATTTAGTTGAAACTTGGGAGCATGAGGATTCTAAGGTCCCTAACATAGAAGAATTTGTCTGTGGTTGGCATGGAACAAAACATCCCACCGTAGAGGAATAGGAGACATAGCTTGTTAGAATATAAAGAACATTTCTCCTCATATTCAACTTCATAATATTGACCCTCTCAATCTATACATTTGGATAAAAATTTCAGACAACAATGCTAAGAAGATGTATACAAATTTTTTATATTTTACACCTATTAATTCTACTTTGTATAAGAAAAACAATCTAGATAACAATTGTCGCTATAATAATTTAGAACAAGATATTTATAGTTTGAAAAATGAAGGTAATATCCTCCTGCTAAGAAAGATACTCTTTTAAGTAATGACTCCAACTATAATCCTTTATGGTTAGATGAGGATCTTGTTTTATCTAATAGCTACAAAAGAATATCTGAAGAGGTAATTGAGAATTTGTTTGGCATTGAGTTGGTCAATATTTGCAACTCTCAAGACCTAATAATTTGCAGTGGAGTAATGAAGCGGCCAAAATCCAATCAAATGACTTCTATTCATGGGCTAGGCAGTAGTGTTGTAGATGATGTAATATATGATACCCCTGTTTCCAACCAAATAACAACTTTTGACCTTTTAAATGACCATGAGCCTGAATTGATCATAAACATTTAACCCTAAATCTAAAATTTTCCATGCATAGTAGTGTCATTGAAGAGAATTCCGATAATCAAAGGAATTTGCACTTTGACAAAAGTGAAGTCGACATTTTATTAAAGGATTGAAATATTAAATTAAATCTCCTAACTTGTAAGGACAACATTGAAGAACTCTATCATAATTTTACAACTACCCTTTCCACTTCTATTAAGAAGTTCTCTTTTGAGGTTTCCTATAAAAAGAATAATAGAACGACCAACCCTTGGTATGATAAAGAATGTAAAATTGCTAGGAAATCCATTAGGGATGCTTCTAATGAGTCCTTAAGACTCGATAAGATCAATGGGTACAAAGCCCTAATTAAAAGGAAAAAAATGTACTATATCAATAAAAGGCAAGAGAAACTTTCAAAACTATATAAGATGGATCCTGAGAAGTTCTGGAGTCTAGTTCTAAAACAAAATACTAAAGAAAATAATAAGATTCCCTTAAGGAACTGGAATTCCTACCTTAAAAATATTTTCCAGTTCCCTAATGCCATGGACACCATTCATATTGTCCCTACAAATGAAGAAGATTTTTCTTTAGATGACATAGATTTCGGGGTTAAGAAT
>JZKD02S0339195.1:108238-120688 GCA_000966675.3 Picea glauca | reverse complement strand
AAAGAGAGATAGGTAAAAATAGAGAAGGGAAAATGAGAGAGAGGGAAGGAGGTAGAGAATGAGAGGGAGTGAGAGAGTGAGGGGCCTAGAGAGGGAGAGAGAGATTGATGGAGAGAGAAATAGATGAGGAGGAATAGTTGGGTATATAGGGAGAGGGAAAGAATGATCTGTAAGGTGTCACCTAAGAGGGAAAGAATGCTTCCGCAAACTCCTTTTATTTTTCTGTAGTAGCTTTTTATTTGGATTCTTATTTTTTTCGGCTTCAACTTTATCTTTCACTTGATATATTTCCTTGGCCTTTTATTTGTTAGATTCTATTTTTTGTATCTTTTTAGCGTCATTCCTCCTTTTCAACACCTCCTCTTTGTCTCTTCACTTTTTATCTGTTGGTTGTCCTTCCTCCTCTTCAATGAAAACTTAATGAGTTGAGATAGAGATGGGAGAATATATCTTAGCTTCATCTCATTCTGCCTCTTTTCTGGCCACCTCCCTTGTATATTCTTCATCCATGATCCTTTTTTTTGGTTGGCCCCGCCTATTGAAAATGACTTCGTCGTAAGTTCTATCATTTTTATGAAACTCCTCTTCTTCCTAGAAATCAGTGGTGTATTTATATTGGAGTCTCATTCTATTGAATTTCTCTTTGACAACATTGTTAGGGTCATGCCTCCTCAATATTTCCTCTCCAAAGTGGTAAGAAAGTAAGATGTCCACTTATGTTTGAGCTTGTTTTGTGTTCTCAAAGAAATAGTTTCCAATGTATAGAGGTAGTGGAGGCCAAATTTCTTTCTTTGATCAATATAACATTCCTCTAACCCCATGTATGATAGTTTGATAAGCCAAGTCTTGAAGCACAAGTTTATTAGGATTGAACCAAGGGAGTAAGTGGGGTGGTTTCATCAAACCATATACTCTTATATATGTAGTGTGATCCATAAAATACCATTCCCCGATCCTTCTTATGAATTCTATGGATTTGTCTATCATACAAGGTGGGGAGGTCCAAAAGATAAATTCATAGAATGGGGAACGGAAGTGCTCATAGATTCTTTGATATTTTGTTCAGTATTTTTTCTCCCAAAGCCTTTTGTAGTAGATGTGGATTGCAAGGTCGGTGGGAAACCAAGTCCACCGCATGTTTGGGTACCTGTGGGTAGTACACATTATGTCTACGAGATATGAGGACATATGGAAACTAGGAAAGTTTCTTGGTTGTTCTTTTGCAACTGCAAATATGGAAGCTTTGATATTTTAAGAGAATATGTCCATCCAGTTGAATGAGACCCCCACATATACACATAAATAAATTAGGTGTATGTAATATAGGGGGAAATGAGTTGCATCCAGTTCCCCATATAACCTGCAAAACATGGACACCATATACTGGTAGAGTCTACTTAAATTGGTCATGGGGTACCGAATCTTGGGTCAATACTTGAATTGTCTATCTCCTTTGTGCCCTATGGGGAATAAATATTTCAATGTAAGTTCCAACTCACTAAGAAGTTAACCATCCAATATTTTTTTCTCATCTTCAATATGATAAAATTTAGCTAAATCATCGAGCATGAATGAATCTATAGGTTCTTTTCTTGCATTACAAACATATCGAATATTTATATCTACCTTATTCAAGATCTAAGAAATGGTGTCTACACAAGGGAAGACTGTTGGATGTGTTGACACCCTCAAAATTCCTAAATTTATGATATTCCTGAATTCCTAGAGCTCATTTGGTTCTTCTTCCTCCACAGAGAAGTTTGACTTATTGAGCATGTAATAGACTTCTCCCTATTTTAAGGTCTCTCCATCTTTCTCTATAAGTCCATAAGTATCATCATATATGGTCCAAACAATTGTTGCCTCTATTTTTTGTTGTGAGATGCTAGATGGCTCAATCCCTATTGCTTTTGCCACCATATTCTTCCATGGTGACATGTATAAAATTGCAGAAAGGATAAATTTAGAGCATGCTATTTGAAATATAGCTAAATGATCGAAAAATTATAATAATTACTAAAATTATCGAGGCATAACAAGCTGCTTTCTGTAGATGTCAAGTTGAAAGAAACTTATCCAATATTGATCGTAGGGGTTAGAACTAAATGTTCTGCTAAAGGTCGATAGAAAGGCGAAAATAAGATTTGAAGACAACTCATCTAATGAGATCAGAATTTTTGTATCCAACTCTTTCGATATGTCACTGGAAGGAAATATCACAAATACCAAAAGGTTGAAGTGCTGAAGAGTAACTCCTATGATAATATCAGAGGAGTTGAAAGTAACTCCTATGATATGCTCAAAAGAGTTAAAAGTAACTCTTATTATCTTTCATCAAAGGAGTTGCTTTCAATTTCTCTGAGCTATGTAGAGGATATAACTTAAACTTTTCTGAATGTACCATATAAGTTACTTTAAAACCCAGTTAAGTATTTTTTTGCGAGAATAGAAAAGAGATCTAGGGAAAAACCATGACCAGTTTTGAGGAGAGTGAGAAAATCCTATGACTTTATAGATCAATATATTTTTGCTCAGGGTGATATTGAGGGGGTTTTCAAGGTTTAAGTGCAAGGATGTAGAGAAATTCTATGCTGGTAAAGGGGAAAGGGCTGACTGGCTGTGTATCTCGTGGCAAGGAACAGGTTATAAAAAAAACGTAAGGTTGGTGAAGGGGGGGTGGTCGAGAGATAAATGAAGAAGAGAGGGGGGAACAAGATTATCGATCTAGGGAAAACAATTAAGGGAAACTAATAAACAAATACCTAACTCTATCTTGAAATAAGGAAGAAAGGTGAGGTAATCTTACCTGGATTATGCGACCACATGGTGGATATGGATAGGTGAGAACCTCGAACAGAGCTCATATCGACACATTTATCCTAAGGTTTCCTTGTTCACTTGAAAATGGTAGGATAACACTAAACCTAACCTCATTTCATTTATATATTCAAACGACTATTTATGGCATTAAATACAATGGTTGGGGTTGGTTTGATTGGAGGAGTTAAGATGAAGTTCTCGGATCGGTTCAAAAGTAGAGATAATAAATTTTTTGATGTGTTTGGAAGAGTTGAAAGTAACTACTCCAAACATATTGGAGGAGTTAGAAGTAAATATTTCGATATGATCATAGGAGTTTCTCCCAACTCTTGTGATATTGTTGTGTATCATAGTAAAAGACAAGAAATCCTCCAAACTGCTCGGAGGATTTTGAAGTAACTCCTCTGAAATGTGCACAGGATTTTGAAGTAACCCTTTCGAACTTCTTGGATGATATTGAAGTAACTCTTTAAAACTTCTTAAAGAATTTTGAAGTAACTCTGTCGATTTCAAAATTTGATTATAGCACCAAGTATTTATGACCTTTCTTTTTTCAAGTGAAACATGAGTTATCAAAAGAATATTGAGATGGAGAAGTAGAATTATAAGGCTTTCTCTTGGCTCAAAATATAATGGTATCCATTTTTTAGGGGGATAAACAAGATAAAATGAAAAATGGAGGGTTGTAGTGCCTGTCACAACAAAGTGTAAATCATTTAACACTTTAAAATGCATAAAGGAGTAAAAATACTACATCATGCTAATCAAGAAGTTGAATTACTTTAGCAAAAATTTCGTTATGCTTCCCAAAATATTGACAAGGTAGTAGGAGTTAACACTTCATTAATGGAAAAAATCATTGAGCTTAAAGTATGTAAAAACTCGGTCTATCAAGAACATTTTAGACTCACTACACAATACATCAATGAACTAGAAAAAAAGATGGAATCATTGAATCAAAATGTGTTTGATATTTTAGCACTTCATGAAAAGAAGGATCAATAATGGAATCTTTGAAGCAAGAGTTGTTGGAAAAATAAAATTTGTTGTTAACATTGGAAAGGGAAGTGAAAAAAGAAAAATTAATGTGTGATGGAATTCGTGATACAAGTGATATGCTAGATAGTTCATGTGATACTAGTAAAGTGGTTGATTCCTTACATATATGTTTGTCTCATGCAATAAGGTTCTGAATGATGTTCTGTCTAAAGGTGAAAATAATATTGAAGATGATGAAATTGGTAGTTTTGAAAGATGGTGGTCACTATAATTGCTTATTTAACTAAACAATCAAGTGCTACATGAATTGTCAACCCAGGGAACTCTGTTTATTTCAAAGGTAATCACACACTATATATGCTCAATCTCAAAAGCAACCTAGAGTTGTAGTAAAAACATATTAATCACACTTTTCCTTGAACAAACTGAAGTTCTAACTTGAATTACAAGAAAGTAATCTACCTATTGCAGAGTTTAATGTTTAAAGAAATAATTGTTCAAAGAATCTTGTATTACACTAAGAAAATAACAACCTAGAAAAGAAATCTTTCAGGACACTACAAAAGGAAAGACCAACTATTTTGTAACTAGAGAACATGACCCTATTCCCAAAGCAGGAATCTTCAGCACCTGTTTCCGATCATCACACTTTCATGAACTCATTGCTAACTGAAATGATTGACACATATTGAAGGCTAACTAGCTCTCAACAGAGAACAGGACCCTATTCCTAAGCAGGAATCTTCAGCACCTATTTCTGATCATCACACTTTAATGGACTCATTACTAATTGAAATAATCGACATGCACTAAAGGCTAACTATCTCTAACAGAGAATAGGACCCTATTCCCCAAGAACGAATCTTCAACACCTGTCCCTGATTATCAAGCTTTCATAAATTCACCAAAAAGGATTGCTAACTAGAATGATTAACAGTTACCCAAGCATGAATCATATGAAAACAATGTAACAACCAGTAAAGCAGAGTTCCATCAAGACAGAGTTCAGTAAAGTAGTGTTTCAGCAAAACAGAGTTCAGTAAAGTAGTGCTTCAGCAAAACATAATTTAATCAAGGCATAAACAGAAATAACACTAACACACAACAAAGCTAATCGGTGAATCTTGTGAAGAAGTCGGGCCCTCCCTTCTCACAAGATTCCCCTGAAACGAAAGGAACTAGAGAGAAATGCTCAGAACAATCTTTTATTCATCTGTCAACTGTATAATATTACAATGTGAAGTAAAACACATCCTTCTCTGTAAAATCCTTTCTTAGCTAAAAAGAAGATCCTCTCTAATGATGATTTCCTCTTATTTAAAGAGGAGAATCCCCTCGATACAATTTGATCATCAAATTACATTTGCACATTTGAATCCTATTCTTAGTCTCCCGTAACAGAATGCTATTACAAGTGTTGAGTGAGGTGTTGTTGTTGCGGCTGGAGTAACAACTTCTTTATTTGTCTTCTTGTTACTGTTGTTGTATGTTGTTTCATCATCGCAAATCGTGGGCTGTTTCAGCCACGGGATTTGTGTTCTAACTATTTCAACAACTTGGTCTCAGGCAGTAGCGATGGTTAATGCTAGCTCAAGGTGCGGCTGTTGTGGTCAAGGTAACAGTTTTGTGTTGTTGTTTCAACATCATAGACCATGGAAGGTGTAACAGCTTCTTCTGTGTGAGTTGTTGTTTCAGTATCGTTGACCACGAACTGCGTAACATATTCTTTTGTGTGAGTTGTTGTTTTAGCATCATTGACCACGGACTGTGTAACATCTTCTTCTGTGTGAGTTGTTGTTTCAGCATCGTAGACCACAGAAAGTGTAACATCTTCTTCTGTGTGAGTTGTTATTTCAACCACAGGGTTTGTGTGCTTTAACTGTTTCAGCAACAGGCCTCAATGCTAATCTGCAGTTTGGACTATTTCAACACTTATACATTTCTGATCAATGGTTAAGTACGAGAGTAATGTAAAATTATATGCAAAATAGATTAAACATATAGTAAAGAGAAGAGACATTGTATACCTTTAGAAAGATAGGGTAAGGTGATAATGTGATTTTAAATGTGAGTGAAACAAGGGTGTAAAGGTAGCAAAAAGTGTGATAAAAAAGGTACATTATATGGTCCTAACATACCCCCCAACTTAAAATGTTGCATGTCCTCAGGCAACTTCACTCTGAATCAGAATCTAAATATTGTCTCTGAGCGTGCAAGTTACTCAAGAAGTTTCTATGGAAGGTGATGTCTTTTGGAGCTCTGAACCCTTGAACACATTGTAACCTTTGCCAAGTTGTTGTTTCGGCCTTCTTGGGAAATTTATAATGAACTTGATATTTCTCTGTTGGCATCCAGAGGATAGGAAAATGAAATTGATACCCTATCCAGCTTTCAACACATTGCTGAACACACTTGATGTAGCTAGGTACCCTGGAGATTTCTATCTTAAGATTAGTGGGGCTTAAGGGATTGTGTTCTTGTCTTTTCCCAGTAGATTGTTGCCAAAACATGTTATTTTCCTGTAGGGCAGAAATCTTTGTGGATTTAATGAAATGTGGACACTCCTGAAACACTGATGTCTGTAATTGCTGAATGTGTTGAGTCATCCCTAGTTTCTTCAAAAACTGATAATACTCTGTAACAAAGGTGGCAGCATTTTGTGGTTATGGCCGTATCCAGAGAAGGCAGTTATTCTCATTATGCTTGGAAGCTAGGAAGTCATCCTGCCATATAATCTGATTGTTAAGGAAGGAGGTGAGTGCCTGAATCTGGATGTCACCGACAAGAGGGTTAAGTTTAAGCTGTCGGTTCTTAGGGATGGCCTCATTATGAAAATATGCCTCACAGAGGAGGTGTTGGTCCATAGTAGAGGCTTCTGCAAAGGTTTTAAGAAAATCTGTTGGATTTAATATTGCATGGGGTCTGCCTTCTTTGATTGATTTGATCTGAAACCATATAAGTCATTCCATGAGGAACAGAGAGTAATTGCAGGATGGTTTCCTTGCAGCCAATAGATTTTGTGCTAGGTCAAATATCAGGAGCAATCTGCCTTTTAGCTCTTTATTTTTTTTCTTAAGGGCACGAGATTCCTGACGTGTTTGCTCCAACACTTCCCAATTTGAGTAGATATGATTTATCTAGATTTGTCTTTGTTCCTGCAGGCTTTTGGCCTGTGTGACAGCAGACTCTTTTTTCCATTTTTCTATTATTGCCTGCTCATCCCATGGCTAAGTTTGTGTTTCAGTGTTGCAAGTAGTAGGCTGAGGTAGGGTCTGAGTGGCTTTTTCCACAAAGGTATGGGTATTGATCTGGCTGGGAGGGGCAGATTCATCAATAGGCAATGTTTATACAACTTTATTAACAAAAGCAGGGGTTTCAGATTTGACATTTTTTGTAGGCCAGGGCTCAGTCCTAATTTTGTAAGGTCCTGCTGGTTCTTGTGTAATAGCAGGGTATTCTTCTTTGACTGCAAAAGTCGAAGGTGTAGGGGGAGATCCTGGCATTGGAATTTGAATTACTTTGTAGCCTGCTTGATAGTAAATGTCCCCACATTGACTGCACATATATTCTCTACATGGATTCTCTGTTGTAGTTCCCTCTAACATGGTTGCTATGCGAGCTAGGGTATACAATTTAAGTTCTTTCTGATAGGCTTCCTTTTCCATGGCTAGCTCTTTCTTGTAGGCTTCTAGTTTAGACCTTAGGAACTCATTTTATTGTAAGACCGAGGCCATTGTTGGTTCTAGAAGAGGGATGACTGGTTCTTGTGTTTCAGTCACAGTCGCGCTAGCTGGTTCATTTGGAGCAGCTATAGGATCGACAGCTAATTCTTGTGTTTCAGCTTCTTGATGTAAAGAGAGTAATGTTGCAGCACCCTGGGCCTCTGATTCCTGTGTCTCAATAACAATATCAGCAGTTGGTTCTTGTGTTTCAGCTGTAGTTGGTTCTTGTGTGATAGCTATAGCTGGTTCTTGTGTTTCAGCTACTGAATGAGTAGTTGGTTCTTGTGTTTTAGCTATGAATTGGGTAGCTGGTTCTTGTGTTTCATCTACTTGATGAGTAGTTGGTTCTTGTGTTTCAGCTACTAAATGAGTAGTTGGTTCTTGTGTTTCAGCTACTAAATTTGAAACAGATGATGTCGCAACCCATTGGGCCTCTGGTTCTTGTGTTTCAGTGCCCGTGGGAGGAATAGGCAAAGATTCTAGCATTTGGGAGGTTAGAGGTGTATGGGGTATTAGTCGGATGGGTTGGGGGTATAGGGTAGTGGCAGTAGTGGCTTCTCTTGTTGAGGCCCTTGTTCGTTTTCTTTGTAAAAAGGGTGGAAAGAAAGGAATTTGCTTTCATTTACATGGGGTTTTTTCCTCAATGATGGGACAGGGAGAATTGTCTGGTTCAGAATCATCGCTAAGAATATGAAGGGCAGTAGTTGATGATTCTGGTAAGGTGTGGGGCGGGCTTGGTATGGTAGGGGGGTTACTTGGATTGATTAGGCCTGTAGGCGGACTGTTAGGTAATTCCGATGGGTCTGCAGGGTTTTGTGGTTGTTGTTCGTGAAGATTTTCAGGAATTTCAACAGCTTCTTGGGGATCTATGGGTGGGTTGTCTAGTGGAGGGTTTTGTTGGGCAAAACCCTTTTGGATAAGCAGCTGAACGAGACGGTGATGGGTGAGTGAGAGGGCGGTATCTTTATCCTTTTTACAGTAGTGCGAGATATTTTTAAGACATCCGAGCAGATAATAAAGAATGTTCACCAATCTAGCATGTCGTAAATGAGACAACAGGACAAAGTCATGCTGGTAGACTACCTGGTATCATCCTTCACAAGTAAGGTAGTGCTTGAAAAAATATGCAACTTCTGGCCATGGAGGCGGCAACGAGCTGAGTCAGACACCCTGGCCTTTAGGCTCAATTTGTTCCACTGGCAAGAGGAAATTCTGCTGGGCATTAAGAATGATATGTTTGCGGCTGAACATGCAAATTCCATTGGTAGGGAGACCCGAAGCCTGTGCTATATCTTCTTCTGTAACTGGAATCCAAATCCCTTGAACAATGGAATGATCTTCCTGGAGATTTTGAGAAAATTGCAGAACCTGTTGTTGATCAAATCCCTGGAGCCTATGAAAATAACTGAGCCATCCTGCCCATAGAAAAATTTGATAGGCTTCTGGATAGAGTTCTAATAGGGCTTTCGTGGAGGGTTCATACCGTATAACAGAGCCTCCCATAGCTAACAACTCAGTAAAATACACCGTCAAAGAGTCGAGTAACAACTTCTATGCAGAGTGAGTTTTTCGGGTGAAGGCACGCAAATGGTAGTGAAACAACCGAAAGGATGGTAAAAAGGAATGATGGTGGTTGATTCGTGTGAAATGATGGGATAAAAGTTTGATATTTCCTCCCCCCCTTCAACTGCGGCTAATAATGATTTTACATGAGTGGTAATGATGAGTTGGAATCTTCTCATTAACTATAGCTTAATTGTATTTACCTATAAAATTTACATACCTCACCTTTACCTTTTGATTCGTACTTCAAACAAAATATAGTGCCTGTCCATAATAGTTTTGTAGTGGTTGTGGTGGAGACTTTTGATTTGTTAGATGATTTGTATCAAAGATTTGTTGACTGGAAGGACAAAATGTAGTATGAGAGTGCAAGGCTTATTGACAGAGAATGTTGAAAAGTTGGTGTTTCAGCAACAGACAGAAGGGTGAAACAATTGTTGAACGGTGTTGTTTCATCAATGGAAAAAAAAAATGTGAAGAATTGTTGAACAGCAGTGTTTCGGCAGTGTGAAAATGGCGAAAGATTGCTAACAGTGGTGTTTCAGCAATGGGAAAATGGTGACAGGTTGTCGACAGGGGTGTTTCAGCAATGGGAAAATGTGAAGAATTGTGGAATAGTGATGTTTCAGCAATGGGAAAATGGCGAAAGGTTGCTGACAGTGGTGTTTCAACAATGGGAAAATTGCAAAAGGTTGCTGACAATGGTGTTTTAGCAATGGGAAAATGTGAAGAATTGCGGAACAGTGGTGTTTCAGCAATAGAGAAAGTCAAAAAGTTGTTGAACAGTGGTGTTTCAACAATGAAGAAAATGGCGAAAGGTTGTTGAACAGTGGTGTTTCAGCAATGGGGAAGCTTGCCTCTTCTTGAAGTAGGATCATCCTTTCTTAGTAGGCCTATGCTTTGATCGGGAATCTGCAAAATTGATTGTGACATGGTATTTCTTGACAGGGATTACTAGTAAACGAAATCTAATCTAATACTAAAGAAATTAAATTAAAAATAATTAATTGCAATGAGGGATAGGAGCCCCCTCTAAAAAGAGGTAATGAGAGTCTTCCACACATGTGGCCTTAAAATCTTCTTTGGAAATAGGGCGCTGGTACAGACGAAGCCGATGACCATTTACAAGTAACGGTGTTTTAGAGTCATCGATTGTGAGGAGCCTTACTATTCCATTAGGGAAAACAATGTCTACTTCGTAAGGTCCAAGCCATCTTGTACGTAGTTTCCCCTGAAATTCTTTGAACTAAGAGTCATACAGTAGGGCCCAGTTACCTTTTTGAAATTGCTTATGCTTGATAGTTTTGTTATGCCATTTTGATCTTTGTTGTTGAATCATAGTTGTCTGATGAATGGCATCTAGTCTTTTTTCATCCAAGTCATTAAGCTATTGTAACCTGGCTGTTTGTGCATCAGTCAAATGAAGGTTGACAGCTAAAGCAGTCCTTAAGGTCTTGATTTCAAATTCCACAGGAAAGACAACACTTTTTCCATAAACTAATTCATAGGGAGAGAATCCTGTAGTATATCTCCAGGTAGTTCTGTAAGCCCATAATGCTTCAGGGAGCCTGTGAGACCAATCCTTTCTATTTTTCTTCACTGTTTTTGTAAGAATGGCTTCTATTACTTTATTTTTGATTTCCACATGTCCATTGGCTTGGGGGTGGTATGGTGTAGTCATTCTATGTTGAATATGATATTTCTGAAGTGTGGCTTTAAAACCATGAGAAGTGAAAGGAGGTCCTCCATCTGTAACTAATTCTCTTGGCACTCCAAATCTGATGAAGATGTCTTCAAATAGGAAATCTAGAACTTCTTCTTCAGTCACTCTGTGGAGTGCTTTAGCTTCCACCCACTTGGTCATATAATCTATGCAGACCACTATGTAAACTTTTTGATTGGGTGGGGGGTTAATGGGTCCTACAAAGTCTAAGGCCCATATTTTGAATGTTTCAAGTACTATCTGGGGGTTTAATGTCATTTCATCTCTATGATTAGGTTGGCCCATTCTTTGGTAGCTATCACAGGCCCGGACATATTTCTTTTCATATTTAAAAAGTGAGGACCAATAATACCCCATCCTGAGAATTTTATGTGTTGTTCTTTTATTAGCAAAATGCCCTCCATAAGGGCCATCATGACAAGATTTTAGTAGATCATAAACATCATCTTCTCTAATGAACCTTTGAATTTCTTGATCAAGTCCTGTGTGAAAAGGACACCGACTTATCCAACTATATGAGCACTTTGTTGAATGATTCTTCTTTTCTCTCGGTGGGATAGGTGTGGTGGTAACTTCCCTGCAACCAAGTAATTAGCGATGTCTGCATACCAAGGTGAGTGAGAAGATACTGCAAATAGATATTCATCAAGAAAGGAATCATCTACTGGGGTATCATCATCAGGTGTTAACTGAGAAAGGAAATCAACAACTACATTTTCTTTTCCTGGTCTATCTACAATTGTAATGTCAAATTCTTGCAGTAATAGTAACCATATGGTGACTCGAGCATTTGTGATAGGTTTGTTCATTAGATATTTGATAGCTAAGTGATCAGTATGGACAAGAGTAGAGTAGCCAGTGATGTAATGTCTAAATTTATTAATAGCATAGATAACTGCTAAAAATTCCTTTTCGGTAATTGTATAGTTAACTTCATCAGGAGTCATATTCTTGCTAATGAAATAAATAGCATAAGGAAGATGATTTTCTTTGTTTCACAATACAACTCCTATTGCAGTGTCTGAAGCATCAGAGGATATATGAAAGGGAAGTGTCCAATCAGGTCCTCTAAGAATAGGAGTTGTAGATAATTGATGCTTAAGTGTATTAAATGCTTCCTGGCAAGAATTAGTCCATTTGAACTCAGCATTTTTCATTAGTAACACAAACAGGGGAGAAGCTATTTTGGAGAAAGTTTTTGATAAATCTTCTATAGTATCCAGCATGTCCTAGAAAACTTCTTACTTCTGTTTGGGTTTTTGGAGTAGGAAGATCTTTAATGACTTGTATCTTGGATGGATCCACCTGAATTCCTTGAGATGAGATAAAATGTCCAAGCACTATTCCTTCACTCATCATCATATGACATTTTTCTGTACTTAAGGAAAGGTGGGCTTGTATACATCATTTAAGCACTTTATCAAGGTTTTGTAGTGCTTGCTGAAAAGAAACACCATATGGGGTAAAATCATCCATAAAAATTTCCATGGAGTCATTAAGCATATCAAAAAAGATTCCTATAACTGCTCTTTGGAAGGTTGTTGGTGCATTACATAGTCCAAATGGGAGAACTCTATAAGAAAAAGTTCCCCAAGGGCTAGTAAAAGTGGTTTTATCTTGATC
>JZKD02S0339195.1:49557-78002 GCA_000966675.3 Picea glauca | reverse complement strand
GCTATAATAGGGATGCTCTGAAATAACAGGGATATAGCATCCCTGTTTGAACATTAAGAAATGCATATTCAACACACCATTTGGAATTTTACTAGGGCATGTGTTGTGTAAGCATCGTCTGCTGGTTGATCCTGCCAAGGTTGTTGTTATTGTTAATTTACCACCACCTAATTCAATGCTCAAATTGAGAGTTACATTTGGTCATACATGATACTATACAAATTTATAAAGAGCTATGAAAATATTACTGCCCCCATGGTGAAGTATTTAAAGCAGGATATTAAGTTTCAATGGAATGATGAGTGCCAATAGATTGTGGACATATTGAAGGAGAAAATGGTCACATCACCAATTCTGGTGTTTCCAGATTGGTCAAAGGAGTTCCATGTTCATGTGGACGCATCTTCCATAACACTTGGAGCAATATTAACACAACTAGGAGAAGGTGACATAGATCATCCAATAGCATTTGCAAGTCATAATAGAATTATAATACAACAGAAAAAGAAGGTTTGTATATGGTGTATGCATTGCATAAGTTCAAACATTACTTGTTAGACCAACATTTTTAGATGTTCACACATCACTCTTCTCTTAACTACCTAGTAAACGAACCAATATTGGGGGTAGAATATGTAGATGATTCTTGTTATTCCAAGAGTTTGATTTTCAAGTAGTTGTGAAACATGGAAGATTGAATGCAGGGCCTGATCATCTTTCAAGGATAACCAATGTAGAGGAACCAAGCAACCTGGAGGACAATTTTCTTGATGTAGAACTATTTTCAGTGTAGATTGTCGATCAATATTTTTATGATATCATTGAATTTTTGAGTACAGGATTTTCTCCAAAGGAATATATCACTTCACAAAAGACAAATTTGGTGGTTAGATTTGTAGATTACCAACTTATTGTAAAACATTTGTATAAACTAGGAGAACATAATATTTTAAGGGGATGTGGCATGGAGCATGAACGTCCTATCATTTTAGCAGAAGCACATGAATGGATAACATGAGGACATTATGCAGGTAAAGCCATTGCGTAGAAGATACTATGTGTAGGATTATGGTGGCCAATAGTTTCTAAGGATGAAAAGGAGTATTGTGAGGCTTTTGATGTTTGTCAAAGGGTAGGGAAGCCATCCAGGAGGGATGAAATACCATTAAAGCCTCAGGTAACAATTAAATTGTTTCAAAAATGAGAAATTGATGTTGTAGGTACAATCAATCCACCAATTAGAATATCAGGAGAAAGGTATATCATTACAATGACAAAATATTTCACCAGATGGGTTGAAGAAGTAGCAACAAAAGATTGCAACGCACTTCCTATTTGAACATGTAATTACAAGATTTGGATTCCCTAGGATTTTGATGACTGATCATGGAACTCATTTTATCAATAGTACCATCTGGGTAATTCCTAAATAATTTGAGATACACCATGAGAAGAGCACACCATACTATCCTCAAGCTAATGGAATAATGGAAGCATTTAATAAGATTTTGGAGAATGACTAAACTAAGATTTTCAATGTGAATAGGGATGATTGGGATTTGAAGATACTAGCAATATTATGGAATTATAGAACTAAATGCAAGAAACTCATAGGACATACACCTTTCATATTGGTGTATGGTTAGAAAGTAGTAGTCCCTTTGTAGTATTTGATACCTAGTTTGTGCATTGCATCCATTACAAACTTGATAGAAAGAGGTGCAACCCAAGAAAGGTTGGCTCAACTCATGGCATTAGAAGAATAAAGGATTATGACTGGTTTCCATTAGGAAAGCACATAAAGAAAAAGATAAATCTTGGCATGATAGATACATAAAGAAGAATAAATTTAAGGAATGATATCTAGTTATTCTCTATGACAATAAATACTTACAACACCCAGGGAAATTCAAGATGCATTAGCTAGACCCATATGAGATAAATTCTATCAAATATGGAGGCCTTGTGCAACTCCAAGATTAAACAGGAAAATAAATGCAACGATTGGTGGATGGTAGTTGACTGAAACTGTATAGGGATAATCGAACCAACAACCCTTAATAGTTGCATCGTAGGAAAATAAATTGCACATAATGTATATAGTAGAAATAGAAAATTAAAGAAAGAAAGAAAAAACAAAATTCGAAAAACAAAAACAAAAAAATATGAAGTAGATGGACAAGTGTTTTGCATGTTATAAGATGATGTATCACGAACAAGATGGTAATTGAAATGAAAGAACATGAATAAATTGTGTATCATAGAAATGTGACTAGACAAAAAACTATGTGTGTTGATACAAAGAGTAGCTGAGAAAAGGAAAAAGGAGGTGGTAGGAAACGTACAACATGACAAATAATTTATGGCAAGACATATAACAGTGGAAAACGTGAACCAGAAGAATCACTAAGACTTGGTTAAAATGGGAGTGAAAAGGAGAAAACTTAAAGAGTTATAGTTGGTCATACATGATACTATACAAATTTATAAAGAGCTATGAAAATATTACTTCACCCATGGTGAAGTATTTAAAGAAGGATATTAAGTTTCGATGGAATGATGAGTGTCAATAGATTGTGGACATATTGAAGGAGAAAATGGTGACATCACCAATTCTGGTGTTTCCATATTGGTGAAAGGAGTTCCATGTTCATGTGGACGCATCTTCCATAACACTTGGAGAAGCATTAACACAACCAGGAGAAGGTGGCATAGATCACCTAATAGGATTTGCAAGTCATAATAGAATTATAATACAATAGAAAAAGAAGGTTTGGATATGGTGTATGCATTGCATAAGTTCAAACATTATTTGTTACGACAACATTTTAAGATGTTCACAAATCACTCTTCTCTTAAATACATGGTAAATGAGCCAATATTGGGGGTAGAATATGTAGATGATTCTTGTTATTCAAAGAGTTTGATTTTGAAGTAGTTGTTAAACATGGAAGATTGAATGCAGGGCCTGATCATCTTTCCAGGATAACCAATGCAGAGGAACCAAGAAACTTGGAGGACAATTTTGTCGATGTGGAACTGTTTTAAGTGCAAATTGTCGATGAGTACTTTTATGATATCATTGAATTTTCAAGTATAGGATTTTCTACAAAGGAATATCTCACTGCACAAAAGATAAATTTGGTGGTTAGAGTTGTATATTACCTACTTATTGTAGGACATTTGTATAAACTAGGAGAACATTATATTTTAAGGAGATGTGGCATGGAGCATGAACATCCTATCATTTTAGCAGAAGCGCATGAAGGGATAACATGAGGACATTATGTAGGTAAAGCCACTACGTAGAAGATACTACGTGCAGGATTATGGTGGCCAATAGTTTCTAAGGATGAAAATGAGTATTGTGAGGCTTTTGATGTCTATCAGAGGGTAGGGAATCCATCCAAGAGGGATGAGATACCATTAAAGCCTCAGGTAACTATTAAAGTGTTTCAAAAATGAGAAATTGACTTTGTAGGTACAATTAATCCACCAACTAGAATATCAAGAGAAAGGTATATCATTACAATGACAAAATATTTCACCAGATGGGTTGAAGCAGTAGCAGTAAAAGATTGCAACACACTTCCTATTTGAACATGGAATTACAATATTTTGATGCCCTAGGATTTTGATGAGTGATCATGGAACTCATTTTATCAATAGTACCATCTAGGTAATTCCTGAAGAATTTGAAATACACCATGAGAAGATCACACCATACTATCCTCAAGCTAATGGAATAGTGGAAGCATTTAATAGGATTTTGGAGAATGACTTAACAAATATTTTCAATGTGAATAGGGATGATTGGGATTTTAAGATACTGGCAATATTATGGGATTATAGAACTAAATGCAAGAAAATCATAGGACATACACCTTTCATATTGGAGTATAGTTAGAAATTAGTAGTGCCTTTATAGTATTTGATACCTAGCCTGTGCATTGTAGCCATTACAAACATGATAGAAAGAGGTGTAACCCAAGAAAAGTTGTCTCAACTCATGGAATTATAAGAATAAAGGATTATGATTGGTTTCCATTACGAAAGTACATAAACAAAAAGATAAATCTTGGCATGATAGATACATAAAGAAGAATAAATTTAAGAAAGGATATATGGTTCTCCTCTATGATAATAAATACTTACAACACCCAGGGAAATTCAGGATGCATTAGTTAGAGCCATATGAGATAAATTCTATCAAAGATGGAGGTCTTGTGTAGCTCCAAGATTAAACAGGAAAAGAAATGCAAGGATAGGTGAATCGTAGTTGACTGAAACTGTATAGGGATAGTCGAACCACCAACCCTTAATAGTTGCATCGTAGGAAAATAAATTTCACATAATGTATATAGTAGAAATAGAAAAATAAAGAAAGAAAGAGAATATAAAATTGGAAAAACAAAAACAAAAAAATATGAAGTAGATGGACAAGTGTTTTGCATGTTGTAAGATGATGTAGAATGGAGAAGATGGTAATTGAAATGAAAGAACACGAATACACTATGCACCATAGAAATGTGACTAGACAAAAAAATATGTGCGTCGATATAGAGAGTATCTAAAAAAAGGAAAAATGAGGTGGTAGGAAAAGCACAATGCAAGAGAGAATTTATGGCATGACGTATAAAAGTGGAAAATATGAACAGAAAGAATCACCGTGACTTGGTGAAAATGGGAGCTAAAAAGAGAAAAATCATAATGAGAAGGTTATTTCGAGGTGTTTCAGATAATATTTAGAGCATCCCTATAACATCATCGGCCACCTTCTCTGAAATAACAATAAATTCTATACATACAACATATACACTCTAAACTCATAAATATAAAACATGTACAAATACACAACATGCAATTGAATACATAAATGGTACTTATTTTTTTATGAAAGACCACCAACTATGTCCAGACCTTCCACGAACCTCTCGACCTTAGACCATGCTTCTCATCACTCTCAACAGTGAGTCACCCCCGAGATGGGACTAAACTCCACCCATGTAAAGCGATTCCTAGGATAGGTTGAGATGAATGGAAGTTTCACAATCAATAGGAAGGATTCTATCCCAGGAGCCAACTCACACTAACAACCTACAACTTCTCATTCCCCACATCCGTGTCCCACCCTAGCAAGTGTGCCTCTTCTCTACTCAAAAGTCCTTTGACTGCCCCACTTCCCTTCCAAGGCTTCAACAATAGGACATACAAGAATTCTCAGAGCACTATAGCTGTCATTGAGCTCCCTTTGGGAAAATAACTTCCCCAATAAACTCTCTCACCTGGAGAGAGTTGCTTATAGACTTGACAACTTGCTTCTTCAGTACACTCCTAGGTCAATCAATTAAGGGTGATGGAAACATCAAATATCGAGTATAGAACATATGATGGAATCAAGACACTCTCAGTCAAGTAACTACGTTGGAAACAACAAAAGTCCGTTAAGGCATAGTACTAGCACAAGATAAGTACAAGTACATTGTTCTTCACAAGAAAAGTACGAGATAGCTCCAAAAATGTTGTAGGTTCGAGAGGTGCGTGAATTATTTAGAGGTCAATGATGGAGGGGATGGCGCCATTCATTCGTGCATGAGTGAATGGGGAAAAAGATGCAAAACAGTCTATTTTCCCCCACCTATGTTTTCATGTGCCATGATTGATACTTGGCTCTCTTGGATCTTGTTTCTCTCCACTTGGGATTCATTCGCTCTTCCATGATACTTACGATAAAAAAATTATCCTCACCTTAGTCTTTAGGAAATAATAATATAATATTCTCTTGGGGTTAAGTCATCAAGAATAGCCCTTTTTCCCTAGTCTCTTAGTCCCTTCCCTTTCCCTACCTAGTGGAACTCAGTCTCCCATTCTATTTTATCTTGGTCATTCTACACACAACAATGTATTATATTGATGATATGAGTGTTTACATATAAAAAAATAGGCTCACTGGCCTTTTGGATATAGGCTCAATGGACTTTAGGATATAACCTCATTGGCCTTTAGCATCTAGGATCTCTAGCCTAAACATCACATAAGACTCCTCATTTATAATCACCTGGCTCACCAGCTTACAAAACATGTTTACAATTCCGTAGGGACTCAACCTTGGGGTATTATAATCTTCTCCCCTTATTTATGCGCTTTCCTTAGTGCATCTTATTTATATATTACATCAATAATTTTCATAAATCTTCAAAAATATGTGGTTATTCTGTCCGCATGGAATCTTCATGCTCCCAAGTTGCATCCTCTAGAGTGTACTAGTTCCATTGGACCTTTACAAGATCTATTGCTCAATTCTGGAGCTCCTTGATCTTTTGGTCTAGTATGCACACCGAATGCACTTGAAAAGCACCTTCTTTCTCCACCTGACTCATATTCCAATCAATAACATGATTATCATCGGGTATATACCTTTTGATAAATGATACATTGGATACATTATGAATAATCATAGATGCAGGTAAAGAAAACATATAAGCTACAATCCCAATCCTCTCTAGGATTTCAAATGACCCACAATATTGATTTTCCAACTTTGAATAGTTTCCCAACTTCAGGGAACTTCTTTTGGCCCTCGTTTTCAAGTATACATGATCACCCATGCAAAATTCCCTCTGAATTCTTCCCTTATCAACATGACTTTTCTTCCTGTCTTGAGCAGTCTTTAAATTCTTCCTTATTGTTTACATCTTCTCTTCCATTTCCATGAGAAACTCTGGCCCAACTGTTTCTCTATCTGTTGGGTTGTCTAAGCTTACTGGCGTGTTTCACTTTCTACCATAAAGTGCCTCAAATCCCTT
The DNA here is from genome assembly GCA_000966675.3 of Picea glauca. NCBI lineage: Eukaryota > Viridiplantae > Streptophyta > Pinopsida > Pinales > Pinaceae > Picea > Picea glauca. The sequence continues at coordinate 71,196 of JZKD02S0339195.1, read as the reverse complement.
CAAAGATGTCTGGTACCCATTTTTGTAAGCAAACTCTACCAAGTGTAGATAGTGTTCCCAATTTGATGGCATATCCATCACATACATCCTCAACATATCCACAATCACTTGGTTCACCCTATTTTTTTTCCCATCATATTCTGGATGATAAGGTGTGCTAAAACTCAGATTTGTTCCAAATACTTTAAACAATCCTTTCTGGAACTTTGAGGTAAACTTTAGGTCTCTCTCAGACACAATTTTCTTGGGAATACCATGCAATCAAGCTAATTTCCTCATATACATATCAACAACATTGGTTTCCTTGTGAGTAAGCTTCAGTGGAATGAAATGGGAAGCTTTGGTAAGCTTTTCCACCACCACCATGATCGAATATTGTTGCTTGCTTGTTCTGGGAAGTTTGGTGATGAAGTCCATTTTCACCACTTTCCATTTCCACTCAGGGATAGGTAATGGATGCAACAACCCAACTAGGTGTCTATTCTTAGCCTTGACCTTTTGACACTCCAAACAATTGACAATGTACTCATCAATTTCTTTCATCCTGCCTAGCCAATAATATTGGCTCTTGACTATTGCAATTGTTTTCTGATATCCTTAGTGTCCAACATAGGGTACATTGTTCATATGTTTGAAAATTAGGATTCTCAAATATTGGGAATGGGGTACACAAATTATGTTTCTGTACATGTTAATTTCATCAATCCCCAACTTGTAATCTTCAACCTTCTGCTGCAAATTTTCTTTTTGTAATTTTGTTACTAATACCTTGTATTGGAAATCTAATTTTCCAGCTTCCAAGACTATGTCCTTCAAATCAGATTGATAAATGTTTATGGTTGTAGCATGCAACTCATGAAGTCTCCTGATGAGTGCATCAACCACCTTATTCTCTTTCCCCTTGATATGATTTATATCAAAGTCATACTCACTGAGAAATTCCAACCATCTACTCTGCCTAGCATTTAAAGTTGGCTAATCAAATAAATATTTCAGACCATTATGGTCTGTTCTCGGCTCAAACCTTTTTACCATGAGGTAGTATCTCCACTTATTCAAGGCATGCACTACGACTTCCAATTCCAAATCATGAGTGGCACAATGCCTTTCATGCTCCTTCAACTTTATTGATTCGTACCATATGACATACCCCTTCTGACTAAGGAATCCACCAAGTCCTTATTTGCATACATCTCTGCATACCATGAAATCTTTATTCGGATCAACAATCCCTATAATTGGAGCACTAGTTAAAAACTCTTAAAATTCAAGAAGCTCTTTTCACACTCTGTTGTCCATTGAAACTTCACCCCCTTCCTTTGAAAGGAAATGATAGAGTGAGAAATCCTTGAAAACCCTACAATGAATATTTTGTAGTAGAAAGTTAGACCCATGAAGGATCTGAATTTTGTCACATTCTTAGGTGTTTTCCACCCTATAATATATTCAATATTTTTAGGGTCCATTGCTATCCCTTCTTCGGATATGATATGCCCCAAATATTGAATTTGGTTCTGATAAAATGAGAACTTTCTCAATTTGGCATACAACTGGTGGTCTCTTAACACGTGTAAAACCATCTTCAAGTGATTCTCATGTTCCTCTTATGACTTGGAATATATAAGGATGTCATCCAAAAATACAATGATAAACTTGTCCAGGTACTCTCTGAAAACACAATTCATTAAACACATAAAAATAGATGGTGCATTTGATAACCCAAATGGAACCACTCTGAATTCACAATGACCATACCTTTTTCTGAAGGAAGTCTTGCTAATATTTTCATCTTTAATTCTCACTTGATGCTAACCATATCTGAGATCAATATTTCAAAATGTTTTTTCATTCTTCAATTGATCAAAGAGATCATTGATCCTTGTGAAAGGATACTTGTTCTTTACAGTTACCTTGTTCAATTATCTGAAGTCAATGCATAATCTCAATGTCTCATCTTTCTTCTTCACAAATAAAGTTGGGGCACCCCAAGGTGACACACTTGGGCATATATACCCCTTCTTCAGAATTTCTTCAAGTTGTATTTGCAGTTCCTTCAACTCTGGAGTACGCATCCTGTAATGAGTCTTGGATACTGGAGTTTTTCTAGGCATTAAGTTTATATAGAAATTGATATCTCTCTTTGGGGGTAGTCATTGTATATCCTTGAACATATCCTCAAAATATTTTAGGACTAAACGATCCTCATGATTTGGCACCTTATGCTTTGGTGATTCCTCCATTATGAGCTGCAAATATTTGTAATCCCTCCCTGTAACACTTCTTCAATTACATTGTTGAGATCTCTCGGACAATACCTGCCCTGGGAATTCCTTGGAATGTTCGTGAGTTCCCTTCCTCATTCAGGAAAGTAAATTACTTTTTATGACAGTCTAAGACATCATGGTATTGGTCCAACCAATCCATACCAATTAGACGTTCATATGAAACCAAGGGAAGGATGTTCAAATATGTTGTGGTACTTAGACAAGTCATGTCCACTGGAGATGACTTAACCAGATTAGCAACTTTTCTCTTGGATCATGTAGCTAGTTGCACCAAAAAAGATTTCCCATGGTTTATTTTTGGAAATTGCAATATTTACACTACCTTAGGATCTATATAGCTATGACTGGATCCTAAATCTAGTAAAATAGTAAAGGTATGCTTATTTATCTTACCTTCTACTTCAACCATGTGTGATTGAGATTATGCTTTCTTGTTGTCCAGGGATGCATATATCCTTGGAACACTTCTTCCCATGCCCTCCAATGTTTCAGATTTTTGTACATCATGGAAAACTCCCACTTTATCTTTTTTGTGAGAACATTCTCTATACAAATGGTCTCCTTTACAACCCCAACATTGAATGCATGTCTTCCTTGTATTTTTTCCACCCGTCTCAGTCATTCTGGCCACTCTAGGGGTTGTTTCTCCCTGAGAATTGTTTCTAAAGAATGGTGGATTCTTCCCTTTCTTACTTTGTTCCATCTTTAACTTTTTCTTGTCTTCCCAATATCTTTGGAAAGTATGATTTCCCTTATGTTGATCATATAAGCACTTGGCTCTTGTTATGGTTTCCTCCAAATTTTTAGGATCATCATATTGAATTTAATCACTGATGAAAGATGGAATCCCACTCAAATATATATGGATATTAACTATCTCATCTTTGATGAAGGAGACATACTTCAATAGTTCTAAAAATATCCTTTCATACTCATCAATGGTCATGCTTCCTAGTTTTATTTCAAAGAACTCTTTCATCTTTTTGTAAAAATACCTCGTTGTTAAGTATTACTTCTTAAAATGCTTATTGAATTCCTGCCATGTACCATTATTCTCTTTGATGTGTTTCACTTGCACAAGATGGTCCCACCACATGGATGCCTTTCCTTTAACTTGGTAGATAAAATTCTTCATTATGCATGAGAATAATAATTATGCAATTGGAAGTACTTCCTCATGCCTAAAAACCATGTCTCCGCATATTCATCCTTCTTATGTTCACCATAAAAAGTAGGAGGTTTGATCTTATTCATTTCTCCTCTCAGTTCATCCATCACAAACATCTTATGATTCTTCCTGATAGGATATGGGCTTCAGATGTTGTGTTCTCTCCTATTGGAATGTCCTTGGGAGTGATGGTGATATCTACTACCACTCCTTGATCTTATTTTCTCATCGGAGGACTTGTGGCTTCCTAATTTGTTGGAGCCACTCTCCTTATCCAATTTATTTTCAATTTTATCCAGGATCTACATTAACTTCATCCCATGCCCTCCAATGTTTCATATTTTTGTACATCGTGGAAAACTCTCACTTTATCTTTTTTGTGAGAACATTCTCTATACAAATGGTCTCCTTTACAACCCCAACATTGAATGCATGTCTTCCTTGTATTTTTTCCACCTGTCTCAGTCATTCTGGGCACTCTAGGGGTTTTCTCTTCCTGAGAATTGTTTCTAAAGAATGGTGGATTCTTCCCTTTCTTACCTTGTTCCATCTTGAACTTTTTCTTGTCTTCCCAATATCTTTGGAAAGTAGGATTTCCCTTATGTTGATCATATAAGCACTTGGCTCTTATTATGGTTTCCTCAAAAATTTTAGGATCATCATATTGAATTTAATCACTGATGAAAGATGGAATCCCACTCAAATATATATGGATCTTAACTATCTCATCTTTGATGAAGGATACATACTTCAATAGTTCTAAAAATATCCTTTCATAGTCATCAATGGTCATGCTTCCTAGTTTGATTTCAAAGAACTCTTTCATCTTTTTGTAAAAATCCCTCTTTTTTAAGTACTTCTTAAAATTCTTATTGAATTCCTTCCATGTACCATTATTCTCTTTGATGTGTTGCACTTGCACAAGATGGTCCCACCACATGGATGCCTTTCCTTTAACTTGGTAGATATAATTTCTCATTATGCATGAGAATAATAATTATGCAATTGGAAGTACTTTCTCATGCCTAAAAACCATGTCTCATCATATTCATCCATCTTGTGTTCACCATAAAAAGTAGGAGGTTTGATCTTATTCATTTCTCCTCTCAGTTCATCCATCCCAAACATCTTATGATTCTTCCTGATAGGAGATGGGCTTCAGATGTTGTGTTCTCTCCTATTGGAATGTCCTTGGGAGTGATGGTGATATCTACTACCACTCCTTGATCTTATTTTCTCATCGGGGGACTTGTGGCTTCCTGATTAGTTGGAGCCACTCTCCTTATCCAATTTATTTTCAATTTTATCCAGGCTCTACATTAACTTTGTATTGAAGTATTCTTGTTGCTCTTTATCTTTCATAAGCCTCTCATTATCAGTCTTGTGACTTTGGATATCTTTCTACAAATTTCTAATGATCTCCACAATATTCATGTTTTCATCTTTTCCTTATCCATGTTCATTGGATTGTGTTCCTTCCGTACCAAAATGGACATCCATTCCTCTGATCTCATGTTATTGGTTGTAATCCCCCTGTGTATCCTCCATCTTTATGCACTCTGCATTGATTCTGATCTAATCAAGTTGTTGTTAATTGTACAAAATGTGCAACCAACAGAACCTTGTCAGGCTAATTGATTCAACAATTTTATAAAAACATGAACCATTTTGGTTCAATAACCTATCAGACTTATTTCCTTTGATTTTATGATTATTTATCTGACTATTCCCCTTTTTTTGGTGAACAATTTTTTTATGTTGTCCCGGACCTTTGCAATGACTCCTTTCTTGCTCAATTCTCAATCTTCAGTAGAAAGTTATGGACAATTGAAAATTGTCCTTTCTGTGATGTAATATTTGTAAAATTGTTCTCCTTTCTCATATCCAAATTGATTCTTGGATAAGGTTCACAGGCCTTATTAATTTTTTAGGTGTAGGTTTGAACAAATCAAAACCCCATGGGATCCCTTTCTAAGCCCCTTTTCTACCTCCAACAAATCATTTCTATGCCCTAGCCCCTTTATTTTTAGCCAAAAACCCATCTAACCTCGGGCTATAACTAGGCGTTAAATGATAGGATATTAACTGGAGCTTCGGGACTTCAGAGCTCTAGAACTTTAGGCTTCAGAGGTTTTCCTTTAACCTCACATTATTTCCTCTGAACGTTGAAGTGGTGAACTGGTTGACTGTCTCTCTCAAGATTCACACTTTGGATGTTCTTACAACTTCATACTTCAATTTCCCTGAATACCAAACCCCCTAACTTTATAGGCTCACTCAGTATGGTGCACCCAGGGGGCTACGTGTTAGTAATACGAAGATGACATGTGGCCCAATCAATTATTGACGCATGTCAGAACCCCATTGGAACAAATGACCTATCAAACACACAAAACAGGTGGGCACGTGGCATGCGTACGATGGTCCTCATCACCCTAGGTGACATCAACATACCACATCACTTATGTAATACGTGACTTCATAATTCCAGGCTTCGACGAACTTTTCACTTGCACACCTCTAATCTCCCAAATGTCAAATTTCTGAAAGCTCGAAGGACACATTAATTGACGGTCCTCATTCTCTATTTAGATCTATGGTCAATAAGAGCTCTAGGACTTCGACACTCTATGATTTATAACTGCAGGATCTAGTGATTCCTCCAAAGGCTGACCTGGTGAAATACTGAACAAGTGGTCCTTGTGCATTTTGGAACTTTGGTGCTTCAGAGAACTTCACAACAAAACTCAACAATTCTCCTAAATTCTGAACTAGTGAACTGGTCCACATCACTCCTTGTGATGTCATCACGTCATGTTACTATGGCACTACTAAGCTTTAGGATTCAAGTGATTTTTCATTACAACACAACATTTCTTCTGAACATCGAACTGTCGAAGAGTCTCTTCCTCGAGCTTTAGGACTTCAAGGCTTTCCTCAACCCTACTCCCCATTTCTTCCAAATTCCAAACTTGTGAACTGTGCTAGTCTAGAGTTTTGGGACTCCAACGCTTTGAGGCTTCTGGCTTCAGAAGTATTTACCTTATGACACTTCAAAATACACAAACGTCGAATTGACAAATATGGCAATATCCTTAGCTCAGATGTCAAACAATTAATGTAGTGACACGTGGCCCCACTGATGGGTGACACATGTCAGGTCCCAATTGGTATTAAGGTACTCTCAAAGGTACACTTATGACTGATACTTCACACGACTAGGGGACATTCACATCACCCCTGGTTACATCATCATGCCATGTCATACCATGTTCTTCGACACTACATAGATCCAGGCTTCGGTGGATTTCTTGGCTCATCAAAGTGCTTCTTATGAACTCTCAACTTCTGAATAGTCACTTCCTGGAACTTCGAGACTCCGAGGCTCCAGAACATTGGAAATTTTCTTAACATTACCTCTAAGTTCTCTCGAACTATGTATCGTTGAACTGTCGAACTTTGCATGGTTTATCTGTGGACACGTCTCCCTATTGATCAAACAGTCTGGATGAGTTCTAGACTTCAGGACTTCGATAGGAAGTACATTCTATCTACAATTCAACCAACATCCCTGAACTCTGAACCGCCAAACTACTCGGTGAAAATCCATGGTTCTCCTCCTCCTAGATGATCTATGGCTGAAAATCACTCTAGGACTTCGAAACTTTAGGCTTCATATGCTTTTGCTAAAAAAAACGTAAAATTCACCGAATTCATGAAGTCTGAAGGACTTGGAGGTTAAATTTCATGCACCTTTTCCATATCTGATGGTTGGGAAGGGTCTTCCTCCCCCCTGCATATCCCATGGTCCCAAATTAGTTGTGTGTCCCATCACCACGGTTATTGTGGCTTCCTTGTCTTCCACACATCATGATATTTCAAATACCTCCCAAGTGTTCTCTCAGCGCCCTTCTGGTACTCTGTAACTTCAATTTACTCATAAACGACCCATATAGGTTCAATTTTCAAACCATGGGCTCTTATAGCAATTTGTTACACCCATGGCCACCTAGGTAGGGTCATGCTACCTCATAGAAAACATTATTGCTAAGTTCTGATACAGATTTAGTAGTACACCCCATCCTTAGGCCATTGGGCTATACCACTCAAAGAATCATATGGAACCTCATACAAATAAAAATTAATACACAATTACATTCTTCTAATACATCGATAAATGCGAAAATAAAAGTAAAGTCTATACATACAGCATATACATGATAAACTCATAAATACAAAACATGTACAAATACACAACATGAAATTGAACACATAAATGGTACTTATATTTTTATGGAAGACCACCAACTGCGTTCATACCTTCCATGATCCTCTTAGCCTTAGACCATGTTTCTCATCACTCTTAGTAGTGGGTCACCCTCGATCTAGCACTAAACTCCACCCGGGTAAAGGGATTCCTAGGCTAGGCTGAGATGACTTGAAGCTGCACAGTCAACAGCAAGGATTCCATCCCAGGAGCCAAATCACACTAACAACCTATAGCCTCTCATTCCCCACATCACTTTTCCACCCCAAGAAGTGTGCCCCTTGTCTTCTCAAGAGTCCTTCGGATGCCCCACTTCCGTTCTAGGGCCTCATCAATAGGCCAAACAAGAATTCTTAGAGAACTGTAGCATCCATTGAGCTCTTGCTCGAAAAATCATTTCCCCGACAACCTCTCTCACCTAGAGAGTGTTTCTTACAGGCCTCACAACCTTCTTCTTTAGTCCACTCCTAAGTCAATCGAGTAAGGGTGATGGAAACAACAAAGCTCGGGTATAGAACAGATGATGGTAGCAAGCCATGCTCAATCAAGGAACTGCGTTGGCAGCAACAGTAGTCTATTAAGGCATAGTATGGGCTCAGGCGAAGTACACGTGTCTTGTGCTTCACAGGAAAAGTACGAGATAGCTCCAAAAATGCTATAGGTTCCAAAGGTGCATGAATGTTGCAGAGGTCAATGATTGAGAAGATGGATTTGTGCATTTGTGCATGAGTGAATGGGGAAAAATATGCAAAACATAATATTTTCCCCCACCTATATTTGCATGCTCCATGATTGAAACATGGCTCTCTTGGATCTCGTTTCTCTCCCCTTGGGATTCATTCCCTCTTACATGATACATAGGATAAAAAAAATATCCTCACCTTAGTCTTTAGGAAACAATAATATAATATTCTCTTAGGGTTAAGGCCTCAAGCTTAGCCCTTTTCCCTAGTATTTTATCCCCTTCCCTTTCCCTACCTAATGGAGCTTATTCCCACATTCTCTTTTATCGTGGTCGGTCTACATGCAACAATGTATTATATTAATGATATTATTGTTTACATATAGAAAAATAGCCTCAGTGGAATTTAGCATCTAGGCTCTCTAGCCTAAACATCACATAAGCCTCCTAGCTTATAATCACTTGGCTCACCAGCCTAAAAAACATGTTTACAATTCAGCAGGGGCTCGGCCATGGTTTATTACAATCCCAATCCATATTTAATATAATGGTGCCACCAAATTTTGAATATCCCAACCAAACTAAAAGGAAAAAACGTAGCGCCATGAGGTCACCACAGGATACAACGACCGATGTGGTAAACATTCATCCTAAGGGAGTAGTGGACATGGTTTCCATTCCTTCACCATTCATTGAGATGATTAGTCCCACACTTATAGAAGAACAATAGTTTCTAGTAATAGAAGATATGTAGGTCGATATGTGGGGACAAACATAAAACTCTATCATAGAGTAAAATCCCATGCAACAACTTGGATTAGGACTACCAAAACATATGTATCGAGATGATGATGAATGAACAGAGTCATATGAGCCTAGAGGATAGGCCAAAGAAGAACAACACCATGTTGCAGAGCCAACATAACATTCAGTGGAAGTGCAGGTGGAATATATTACAAGTCAGCAAGATTTAGACACATAAGAAGATGAGGAAGAGAACCAAGAAGAAATGGTAGGATCGTCAGAAGGATATAAGAGGACTAGGGAAAAACCTGTTTCCCTAAGAACACCAGCCAAGTAGAAAGAGTTAACACTATCACTGCCAAAGATATGAGATGGAGTCAAAATAGTTGGTGATATGTTAGGGACCATTAACAAACTAAAGTATTATGATCATTATGTCAAAGACACAGAAAAATTTTGTGATTTTTCATCGCAAGTATACATGGAGAGAAAAGGAGAGGGTCTGTTAAGGGATCCCATTTTGGAACCAAAGTAGTGGATTTTAGGTATTTATAACACAAGGATCATTAGCCTCCTAAAGACTCCCCACTTTTGGAGGGGAAAATATGTAAATTCCCGTGTCAAACAAATTTTGGCACTGTTACATGGAGGTATCTTATGGATGGAGAGGCATGTCTCCATAGATGAATATTAAATTATAGATATTAAAGGTTTACCGATAGAAGGAGAAGAACAAGAAAAATATCTAGATGATAATACAAAGGAAATTTTTTTAGTAGAGGAGATGAAGAAGAAATATGGCACTGAGAGAGGGTCCTGGGGAATTATCATTAACTAGATGAATGAACCAACAATGAGGTTGGTGGCGAAGTTGATGGAATGTAAAATATTGAGGAAATGTTGCATGGAAGAAGAACCTATAGGAGTGATATCAACAACACTACAATGCGCGAAGGGGAGTCTACTTAGTTGTGATCCTTATCTACTCATTTTTGTTTTGTATGACTACAAGGATGCACACGATCTAGGAACATAGTTCCATTATTCATGGTTTATTATACTGACAACATTGGTTGGTTGGGGAGAATTGAAATACAATGTATTTTTAGAGGATAGGGAAGTGTCATGTAGCGAAAAATACAACACTTTGGCATACTTCAGATCCGAAGAGAGGTAAGGAAAATTATACAAATTTTACTATTTTGTTTGATGATATGTAGGAAAATATATCCATTACATGAAGGATACCACCAGAAGTGGTGAGCGAGAACCAAGGAATAATAGACTTTAAGGCTTCCATACACAACATGTTGATCCAGGCCATAAGGGATCCTAAGAAGGAGTGGCTACAACTAAGGTATTGTGTCACATGAGAGGAACTACGATGGGCCATGAAGGACTAGCCTGAAGAATGGAATGTTCCAGGGATTCGAAAGAAGGTACCAATATCTAAGATGAAAGCAAATATTGGCACCTTGAAGAAGTCAACAAGTCCAATAAAAAATACGAGGAAGGAAACTAAGCATGCCAAAGAAATGGGTGGAAGTTCAACCATCAAGAAGCCAGAGTAGAAATATATTATCCCAAAGGATCCAACTAAGGAAAAAGAGCGCACAGTAGAATCTAATGGAGGAGTGAAGAAATATATAAATACTTCTATGCTAGAGGAAACAGGAGGAGGCAGTCTCCCAGATTTAGAGATACCAGTGACAACAACATAGACATAAACTATGCCATTGAAGAGAACAATCCTACAATTAACAAGCTAGTGCAAGAAGATCAAGGTGCATAAGGGAATTCCAAAGATCACATTGACAGAGGATGATTCAGAATATAGGACCACATAACAGAGGTGTGGTATGATGTAGAGAAGCAAAGGGAAGAGATAGTCAAGAAGTTGACAAAAGTAAAGGAGGCACTAAAACAATTACAAATCACTACAACGCAGGAGAAAGAACAAGTGCAACAACACACTTTGTAGGAAATATCAGTTCCAATGCAGAAGACAATGCATATTATAGCCATGGGGAGTGAATATTTAAATATCACTAAGGAGATGTTACAGGTGTATGATGAGACAACGCAAAATCCATTAAAGGACATAAATCATTTGGACTTGGAATTGCCCAAGGTTCCAATGAAGGCATTGTACAAACTTCAAATAAGTGTTGAGCAAGAAATACAATCGAGGGCCCACACAGATGCGAAAAGTCTATAATTGGCCAACGAAGTAAAAAGGAAACTAGATTTGACAATCAGTTAAGTACATTTAGAGAGATATACAGTAAATTAGCGCACTAACAAAATCGAACAACAGGGTGTTTAAAACAATTCCTAACAGTTTGCAAGAAGGGAGCAGACCAACAAAAGAAAATATTTAAAAGATAGTGTATACTATGGAGGCTTACAGGATATACATTGCATATTTGATGGACCTCTTAGCTCCCACTACACCACAAAAAGTTATAACGCAAAGAGAACAAGAATTTATAATTCATATGGAGAGTATTTCACTGAGCACTCGGGAAATCACAGAGTTGTTCAATAGAAGCATGAAGTTATGGACATATATGTTGGAGTATGGAAAACTGTAGGAGATAGAAAATAAAGAAGAAGGTGTAAACATAGCGCTACAATAACTAAATAAAAACCAAAAGACGATGATAATATTAGACATATTGAGGAATCTGCAAGAAATGAAGAACTTGCATGAACAATTGAACATACAAGTAGAAAAATAGGAAAGGAAAGCACAGTTGGAGCCACTGCAAGAGGGCGTAGAAAAAATGATGATGGAGATTGATGAAGCCAAGGTTCAGGTTGAACAGGTTGGATTGCAGAATGAATAATTTTTTAAGGAGCTTATCACTGCACAAACTATGGAGACTATTGTAGGGAAGAGCACACAAGTAAATTATAAATTTCAATACATTTTAGCCAGGTTCGAGGAGATAGAGAAGTCAATTTAGGAGGAACACACTACCTGAGTGGTTGGGGACGAGCCACAAGTGAGTGTTGGGGGCCTATTGGAGTAGGCCTAATATGTCCCCCATTCTATGGAAAATTTAGTCTTATGATGATCCTCTGGTGCTATTCTTATGTGATGATACCATGGAAATCCATCAATAAATGAGTATGCTTCTTGTCCTCCTACATTCTCCAATACCTCATTTGTAACAGGAGTAGGGAAGGGATCATGCAGACATGAATCATTCAAATTCCTTAATTCTACAAAGATCATGATTGCCCCTTTCTTCTTCTCCTAAACTACAATAGAGATAATCCACTCAAATTCTTCAACAGGTTCTATTATCCGAAACTCTAACATTTTATCAATCTCTACCTTCACTTTATCTTTATATATTGGATTAAATCTGTATGGTCTTTTTCTTATTGGTATAGCATCTGGTCTCAACAGGATCTTCATTTCTTCAAGTTCTCCTCCTACCCCTTTCATTTATGAAAATGTCGTTGGAAGCAAGTAACTATACTCTCACAATAACTCTATTATTTTTTCCACTCTCTGGTTATCCCAATAGTCACTAATACTTGCAATATTTGGATTCTTTTCTATTACAATATTTACCTTCTTTATCTTTAGTGGTGAAACAAATTATTCTTACTCTAACTTTGGAATTTCTACTTCTCTTTCCCCTTCAAGTTTTGTAATCTGAATATCGTATAGGTTTTCTTCTGCTGGGTCATCGTCTTCGACGTGGTAGCAATGTTAAAATTGTCTGACTGTCTGTCTATTCTAATTTGGATAAAATGTTACAATTTCAACTGATGGTTCTTCAAATGTCTTCTCTTTTATCTACTTCAGTGCAGGATCTATTTCTAGATTCTCATGTTCAAATCCAAAGGTGATCCCAAAATTCTGCTGCAAATCTCCCCAGTTTGTAGTTCCTCTACGTAGTTCCAATTTGGTATATGAATAAAGTGATGTGACCATTCCTCAGTATGCCTTATAATGTATGAATAAATTGATGTGGCCATTCCTTTGGTGGAACCAATCTCCATTGGGTTACACATATGTCTATATGTTCTCTGGGTTCTCCCATTCCATCATATGTTGTCTAGGTTGTGTGGTATCGAACTAGGGATATTTTTTTATGTCCTCATTATGAATTTTTGTTGTCGATAAATTCATAAATGCAGACATAAATAAATATCCCTATTTTGGGAACCCGAAACTAGAAAACACCAAGACAGAACACACTCCTTTCCTTAGATTCAAAAGAAATACGAACGGATGGAAACTCGTACCTTTTTAACTGAAGTTTGTCATCGTTGATTGTAGATCCAAACTTGATCAAATGATTTTTAGAAATAGAGACCTGCAAAAGGATAAAAAAGAATGAGTGAAAGTAAAAAACATACATATGTGTCAATGAATGTATGTAAATATCCAAGGAGAAATACAAATTCAAAACCATTAACAACCTTTATTAGGAAAGGAGAATGTATAACTGTATTAATAAATCAAGAAGCAGTTTACAACCAAGCCTTGGTGTTGAAAATTTCCTTCTAGTAGTTCATTGTTCCATCATCCAAGTGACCTCCATTAATTCCATCACCATCTCTTGAACACTTTAGCCGAAAATATCTTAGGACCAAAATGAAGTTCAAAAACTCTCAATTACAAACCAAGATCTATTCTCAATTCAACATTATTTTATTACTCATGACTTATTACTTATTATCCTTTCCCTTTTGAATATGCCTCCAATTATAGATTGGATTGGAATCCATGAGGACGTTAGGATCTCACTAAATCAGGAGAGGCAGACGAGATCCAAAACGATCAGAAAACAACTCGTCGTGAAATTTTATCTTCTATAAGATTGAAACATTTCTTATTTTTTCCCATGTACAAGGTTCTCACACCCTTAAACCTAATCAAAAGGTGTCATTGTCGCACCTCGCTAGAAAGAAACAAGTGACAATTTTCAAATTTAGGTATTTTTCAAAGTTGATCCTTCCCAAGAAGACTTTCTCTCAGTTTTCTTCCAAATTTCTATACTTTAGATGTTAGAGAATAGGCAGTATCACTTGCTGCGACAAAATGTTGTATAAAAAAAATTCCCCCAAAGTATGAAGTTAGAAGATATGATAGCTGAAATACTTTTCCAGGTGGGTATTTGAAACAAAGAACAGATCGGTTGGAAACCTCCCAACAACACAAGGAAATTGCAGTACAATATTATATCGTCACTGAGATAGGCATTCCCATACTCAGAATAAAAATGACTCTAAGCATGGCTGCTAGCAAATACATTGAAAATACATCGTTACATTTACTAATGATATGGCCACCAGAAATAGAATGTAGATTCATATCTACATGATTTTAATGGATTCATAGCCACAAGAATATACACTTTGGATCTATAAATTATAATAGTAAAAGATTTGAATGGTATAATATTTCAACTTGGATTTTCTTCATATGATCAATATCGAAAGATGGAAAAAGTGTGACTATAAGAAAAGTAAAAGAAGATAGAATTATATCGATCATAATGTAAAATGTTTGTAATTGCTTACATTTTTGTTATTCACATTTTTCATCATTCAACATTGTTACTTTATTTCTATTCAATTTATTGCTCATGTAACTCTTAAGTAAACTTATCCATAATATTCTCTATGTTTTCAGCAAACTCGAAAACCTAATAAATTTAAAATGATCATATTCATATATACATATACATATTTTTTATCATCTACAAATTGTGTCATTATACTAAAAATTGAAGAAGATAGAATGGAACTGATCCTTCTCGATAATACTCTCTATACTTTCAACCAACTAACAAAAGTGAGTAAATCAATAATACTCTCTATACTTACCACCTACTAAGGAAAGTGAGTAAATTTTGAATGATATCTTAGACATATACCAATGTTGATCATCTAAAAATTGTGTCACTATAATTCCTTTTAGATAATACTCTCTATAATTTCAACCAACCTAACATTGATCCTTCTAGATAATACTCTTTGTATTTGCAAATTTCAAATGATCATATTAATGTTAGATATATACATTTACTGTTACAAATTTTGTGTGAGTACCCACAACTAAAACCACCCTAGATCTATCTTAACCCCTAATGTATCAACCACAAATATATTTAATATCTCTTAACCATTCATGGATTAGAGATTAAAATAGAACTTAACTAAAGGAAATTAAATGCATTCAAACATAACATCGCAAAAATTCAATCTCTCTATTTAGAATTTAATGTATAATAAAAGTGCATGGATCATGTGTCATTTGATTTACACCTCATTGTTGAAAAATAAACATCGCAAATGATTATATGGAATAATTGATATTTTAACATAGAAGTAAATTTGGAAGAGATTGAATGAGTTACACTCACCATTTGGAAGTACTTGGAAATATTGGATTGTTAAAGGAATTGTTAATGCGGTCTTCATAACGTGTTCGACATTATTGGTGACAAACACACTCAAGAAACAATGAGATCAATTTGCATATCTACTTTCCATATTAAAAATAGAGACATGAAATAGTGAGATCAAGTTGCATATCTACTTTCCAGATTAAAAATAGAGACATGTTACAAAGGAGCAGGGAGAGGATGGCTGAAAAAGAATCAATATTTTAATGATGCTCCAAAATTCTTATGAGATAAGAAGCTTCTAATATACCCTTTGAACTCTGAAGCACTTAAAAATTGGTGGAACAATGGATGAAATTTGTTTATTGGTAAAAAGAGGCGATTGGATAGCACAACTAGGCATTCTATTGAGCTTATTATTTGTTATTACTACTCAACTATTCCATCTGGCTCAAAACAATCTTTTGGTAATTTACTATTTTTAGCAATTTTTCGGTTCCTAAACATCTAGGGCCATTTTGAGGGCCTAAATGAAGTTTTTTCAGGATCAAGAAACTCAATTATTATTAAAGGCTATGAATGAGCCCACAAAATTAATCTCTTCATTGATACCTTTCCAACGAGCTATCATGCACCCCAAACGAAGATCATATGCCAAAGTTACGCACTCGGGAAGTTGATACACCAAACTACCCAAAATAGGGTCCACAAAATTGTTGGCTTTTCATCTTCATGGTTTGGGGTTTTGTATTCTCTTTATGTTAAAAATTCCTTTGGAGCCTCATTCTAATAATCATCTTATTGTGAATTCAAGTAGCCATCACATCTCTTCTGAGAGATAAGTTGCCACCATTCTAGCGAGTCTTTAACTTTGTATTTATACAGTTTTGGACATTTCGCTCATTAATAGAAATTGTGTATTACTATATATATATGACTCTTTTTATATATCTGATATATCTCTATTATATTAATGGCTCTCTTTCAATATCTCTTTATATTTATGTGTTATATCTCTTCTCTCATTTCGTGTCGAAAATAATCTGGATCAACCTCTTAATGTTGCAATGTGACCTTATATTGAAGTCAATTTCTTCAAGTTAGAAAGTATACCATGTTCAACAATAACCAGTCATTGTCAGCCATAGTTAACCACAACCAACCTATGTCCACTATGGTCCTTCATAGTTAACCATTATCAGCCATTGTGCAATGTTTCAACACAACATATCCCTTCATAAATGTCACTACACGACATAACCCATAAGGAACACTACAATTAGGGATTATTCAACCAATTTGAACATCACATTGTGACATAATAATTAATGAACATCATAAATTTGACATAACCCATCATGAACGTGCAATGTGACATAACCATTAAGAAACATAGCAATTCTATGTAAGTCGACTAAAATGAACATCACAATGCATCATACCTTTCAGGAACATCATGATGAAGCATAACCTTGAGGAACATTAGAAAGTTATATAACCCTTGATAAACATCACAATGTAACATAACCATTGAGGAATGTACAATTTGACATTAGTAAGAAAATGAACATTGCAATGCAACATAACCATTGGGGAATGTCAAATTGAACATAACCGTATTGGAACATCTCAATGTGACAAAAACCTCGATGGACATTGCAACGTGATGCAATCATTGATGAAAATAGAAACTCAACATAATTAAACCAACATGAATGTCACAATGTAATATAACTATAGTCAAACTTGGTCAACCATAGTGAATCATGGTCAACTGTAGTCACCCATGGTTATGTTGATATATGCCTTGCAACATAACACAACCCTTCATGAATTTCACAATACAACATAAACGTTGAGGAACATAACAATTCTTTAAAAGATGACCAAGATGAATATCACAATGCATCATGAACATTCATAAACATCTTGCTAAAACATAACCCTTGATGGAATGTTGTAAGGTGACATAACCCTTAATGAATGTCGCAATGTGTTGTAACCATAGATGAACATACAAATTTGACATAACACAATGAATATGAATGTTGCAATGTGACATTGTCATTGGGGAACATCATGATCCAACATGACCCTTAATGAGTGTCATAATGCCACATAACCCTTGATGGATGTCGTAATGTGACACAACCATTGAGGAATGTAGCAATTCAACATTAGTCAACCAAGATGAACATCACAATGTGACATTGTCATAGTAAACCATGGTTAAACATAATCAACGATAATAAACCAAAGTCAACCATAAATAATCATGGTCAACCATGGTTGACCAAAGTCAATCATAGTGAATTATGGCCCACTACAGGCAACTATGGTTTAATAAAAGTCAACCAAATTCAACCATATTTAACTAAATACAACCATGCTTAACAATTTAAGTCAACCATAATGTCTCATTGTGACATTACCATAGTACACCTTGGTTAAAAAAAAATAATCATAATCAACCATAGTCAACCATAGTCAAACATGGCCAACTAAGTACAACCATGGTTAACATACGTTAACCATGATAAACATTACTATATGAAATAACCATTAGGGAATGTCACAATCTAATCTAACCCTTGAGGAACACCATATTGTGACATAACCATTGAGGAACATAGTAATTTTATTTAAACTGAGATAAATATCACAATGCTACATAACCATTGAGTAAAATTGACATCTAACATATCCTTTCATTGAAATCGCAATGTGAGATAACGCTTAAAAAACAGTACAACTAAATGTATGTACACCAAGATGAGTGTTGCAATGTGACATAACCATTTAAGTAACATCACAAATGTGAAATGACCCTTGATGAATATTGTTATTCAATGGTAACATAACAATTCCATATAATCCAATCAAGATGGATATCATGATGCATCATGACCTTCAACAACATTGCATTGAAACATAACCCTTAAGGAATGTCGCCAGSTGACATAACCCTTAATGAATGTTGCAATGTRATGTAACCATTAAGGAATGAAACAATTCAACATAATAMAATGAAGATAAACATCARAATGCAWYKTAGYCATTGGGGAWMATCAGAACCCCACATATCTTTTGAGGAATTTTGCAATGTGACATAACCCTTGATGGATGTCATATTTCGACATGACCATTGAGGAATGTAACAATTTGACATAAGTCAACCATGATGAACATGAMAATGCATCATTACCATAGTAAACTATSGTTAAACATATTCAACATGGTCAACCATAGTCAACCATGGCTAACAATGTCMADCCAYGGTCAACAAAATTGAATCWTAGTCAACCTAAGTCAACCATGTTCAACCATAATCAAMCATGGTCAAACATTGTCAACCATAATAAACCAAACATAAACCAAAATCAACCATAAGTTGACCATAGTAAACCATAAATCGACCATAATAAACTGAACATAAAACAAAGTCAACCATATTGAATCAAAATCAACCAAGGTCAACCAAAGTTAACCATGTCTAATTGTGGTCAACCATGTTCAACCATGGTCAACCAAAGATAACCATAGTAAAAAATGGTTAATCATGTCATCCATAGTCAACCACAGTAAACATGGTCACCCATGGTCAACCAAATTCAACCATGCCTAATAATAGTTTAACATATTCAACCATAGTCAACAAAATTCTACAATAATAGACAATGATTAACCAAAGTCAATCATAGTCAAACATAGTAAAAAAATCAACCATGGCTAAACAAAGTCGACAATCAATATCTTCCCATCTGTATACCCATCATTCATAAAACTCATCCTCTTGTTTTAACAATAAACCTCTTGTATTGTCTCGTGATAAAACAACTCTTCGGTGCATGTACTGCGTAGTAAAATTATGTAGTGTGCACATTCTCGGATACCGTGCACATTAACTAAAGTGGGCGCAATATGGAGGCCAGTGAGTCTTGTGTATATGATATGTGTTATAGGCTGGTGAGACAGTTATTATAAGATGGGATGCTTGTGTTTTGGAATTAGGCCAGAGCGCCTAGATGTTAAAGGCCAATGCACCTATTTTGTATATGTCTCATGATTAATATAAAATACATCGTTGCGTTCAGACTGACCACGATAAAAGATATGGGGGACTAAACTTCACTAGTTAGGGAAAGGGAGGGCCAAAAGTTAAGGGAAAGGGCTAAGCTAGAGAGCTTAAGCCAAAAAGGAATATTATATTAATATTTCTTAAGACATAAAGTATGAATAATTATTTTATCCTAAGTTCTAAAGTTGGGGACAAGTGGACCATAGTAGCTCCCAACATGACAAGTGTCAAGTTGGGGACATGCATACATATCATGGGGACTTAGTTCATTTGGGGATGCTTCCCATCATTCTTACCATCATCTCTACCATGATTCCTTCGAGCATTCAACCATGACTGCATGACCATTTTTCACTCACGCAGTTCGTTATCCTTCAGACATTCATTTCACTATACTAGAGCTGTATCCATAGCCATATCTATTTGTGTAGTTGGTTAGCTTGGGATTTGGATTGAAGAAGCAGGTTTTCAGGCCCGTGAGCAATTCTCTGGGTGAGAGATTTGTTGGGAATTGATTTCCTGAAGGTGCTAAACTACAACTACAGGGCTCAGAGACTTCCTTTTCAGCCTGTTGCTGAAGCCCGAAAATGAGGTGGGGCAGCCGAAGGACTGTTGAGTAGAGAAGGGGCACACTTCCTGGGGTGGAAAATGCATGTGGGGAATGAGGGGCTGTAGGCTGTCCATTGAGTGAGCACCTGAGACAAAGTCTTTCCTATTGTTTATGAGCCTATAGCGCGGTTAGGAATTCCTTTACCCCCATGGATTTTTGTCCCATCTTGGGAGTGACTCACTGTTGAGAGTGATGAACAGTGTAGTCTAAGGTTGGGAGGTTTGTGGATGGTCTGCACACAGTTGGTGACATTGTTACCAAGATAAGTACCAATTGTGTGATAAATTTATATGCTGCATTGTTATTTACGTGCTTATTTTATGGGATTATCATATGTGTGGTTATAACCGTCCAGAAGTTTGGGTATTTATTGTATATGCTGCATGTATATGTTTATTATTATTACCATGTGAATTCATGCCAATACGTATTATATTTGTCAGTTATGTTTTATATATGAAGCTTCTGGAAGAGTGTTGTGCATGTATGTTTTAAATGCATGCAGTTAGATAAGATTTATGTGGCATAGTTCAGTCGGGTGTTGGGTATGTCACAGTATGTTCCGCAGTGAGAGAACGAATGTGTTCCCTCGTGTAGTGTGGCCTAAACATGGGTGATAAGGGATGTTACAATGTGGTATCAGAGCTTTAGTTCCAACACTGATCCTGGATGGGCCGAAAAGGTTCAGTTTAATCAAATATTCACAGAAGATTAATTTCAAAGTGGCCAAATTTTCAAGCCACAAAGCATCCATGGTAAATTTTGGCACCGCACGGAGAATATTGTCATGCAAGGGTGCATGGTCAATCTTCCCACTGTGCGGAAAATGTTGGTGTGCAGGTACACAGAGTAAATTTTGGCACCGCGCAGAAGAATATTGTGTGTGGATGCGTGTGATGAATTTAGCTTTTCATAGTGAGCACACACATAGTAATGTGCACATGGTGTGCGTGGTATTGAAAAACACAGAGGATTTTGGTTGGTGCATGCATAGTATGAGTATAAGTTGTCTCAGGACAGTGTATTCAATGGTGCGTGCTTATTATTGTGCGTGGTGGGGGCATATTGAACTTTGGCATGGTGCAATGCATAGAACGAAATGCATGTGGAATATCAATCCCCAATACAAAAAAAAAAAAAATGGTGCGCAGTGGATATTGTCGCACAACGCAAAAGTAGTGCCCGCAAGTTATTGGTCAAACATTGTCAACCTTAATAAACCAAAATCAACCATAAGTTGACCATAGTAAACCATAAATCGGCCATAATAAATTGAACATAAAACAAAGTCAACCATATTAAATCAAAATCAACCAAGGTCAACCAAAGTTAACCATGTCTAATTGCCATCAACCATGTTCAACCATGGTCAACCAAAGATAACCATAGTAAAAAATGGTTAATCATGTCATCCAAGTCAACCACAGTAAA
>JZKD02S0339195.1:32430-47304 GCA_000966675.3 Picea glauca | reverse complement strand
CGGAAAATACTGGCGTCCAGGCATGCATGGTAAATATTCCCACTGCGCGGAAAATGTTGGTGTACAGGTACGCGCAGTAAATTGTGGCGTTGCGTAGAAGAATATTATGTGCGGATGCATGTGATGAATTTATCTTTGCAAAGTGAGCACACACATAGTAATGTTCACGTGATGTGCATAGTATTGCAAAACACAGAGGAGTTTGGTTGGTGCGTGCATAGTATGAGTATAAGTTGTCTTGCGACAGTGTATTCAATGGTGCGTGCTTATTATTGTGCGCGGTGGGGGCATATTGAACTTTGGCATGGTGCAATGCATAGAATGAGATGCATGTGGAATATCAATGCCGAATACAAAAAAAAACAAAAACGGTGTGCAGTGGATATTGTCGCGCAACGCAAAAGTAGTGCGTGCAAGTTATTGGCACAATGGAGAAGGAAGGCATAGTGGATATAGGTGCGCAGAAGTACAATTTACCTTTTGGTGTGGCTGTGCACGATAAATATGGGTGTACAGGTTGAATTTTTGTGCACGCAAAGTCATTTGGAAGGCTAATTAAGGTGATGAGTCTGAGTTTAATAGAAAATTTGCATTGTATTAGAGGAAAAATAAACACACAACTGCATCGGAGCATTATTTAAAATGAATTCAGAGTTGGTTTGAGAAGAAATAAATATAGTCTAAATTGCTAAGCCGAGAGCATATCAGAGATGAGTTATGGGTTTTAAATTCCTCTGATTCAGACAGATGGAAGTGAAATATAAGATTACAAGAAATGCATACTATGAAAGAAAACAAGACTCATATCATCACCAGTTAGAATCTTGTAATAAACAGTCCAAAATCTGCTTCTGCATTTATATAATCATTTTAATCCCAAAATTAGAAAAAGGTCTTCCTGCACAGAGGGAATTTTCATTTTTCCCTCTTCTCTTCCTCGAGATAATACATATATATAGAAGAATTATTTGTAGAATTTGAAAACGCTCAGACTTCCGCATATTTCTAAAAATAGAGATAAGTTACAAAAAGGGAATGATTTAAAATAACAATTACCCTATTTTCAAGGGACCATTTCAGAAAAGGCCTATCATCTCTGGGGGCCCTTAACTCTACTACCATTTGCCCAAAATTTGTTGAAATATACTTAATTTTCATTTGAGGACTCATTTAATCTTAGCGATATCCTCCCTTAAACTATCTAGCAAGACCAGTTGATCCTCTCCAACACTTTCAGTCGTTTCAGCGATGATTTTTTTCTTGTATCTCTTGCTTCATTTATTCTTAACAGCTCCCCTGTTGATGACCAGATCCCTCATAGTAGGATTTCTCCTAGCTTCCAATTTCAAGTCAGTGGCAGGTTCTGTGGGAAATTTAGTCGCTAATATATGCATGACTTTCCTTTCCTTCTTACTCGTAGGAAAATATACCATGTTTCCTGAAGAACCAGTCTCACTGGATATAGCTTTGTCCATATAACTCGATTTCGTGGACATTGAAATGATTTTACAGAGATCATAAGGTCGAGCAAATGTAGAGATTACTCCATTTATGGATAAGATGATGCCTCCATATGTGAGAATTGGTAGTTATGGAGTCCCAATCATGAATCACAGTCAGATTACATACAAATACATTGGTTTTTCATGCTCGGATAATCCATCTGAAATGATTAGTTTTTGAGCTCGTTACATGGCGGTGTTCACCTGAAGTCATACAGCTGATAAGTATTGAACGAGTGAAACGGGGTGATCTGACTATCTGTCGCTCATTCCACAAGTGGTGGTTTTGACATATTGAAACACATGACATCGCGACTTGGTGAAAGTAGTTTTGGCAAACTACCTTTCACCCCAATGTATCTCTCGAGGAATCATACGTCTATTTTCTCAAGACTTGGGTCTTATCTAAAAATTTTCATGGTGATAACACCAATAAATTAGAAGAAATAATTATGATGTATATATTGAACCAAAATGGTTCATATTTTTTCATGAATTGTTTAATTGTTATCCTGATAAGTTTCGATGACTACACGTTTTGCATAATTAACAACAACTAGATCAGATCAAGATCAATGCAGAGCCCATAGAAATGGAAGAGGCACAAGGGAATTATAGTCAGGAAGATGAGAGTAGAGGGATGGATGTCCATTTGGGCATTGAAAGAACAAACTCCAATGAACATGGAGAAGAAAGAAATGAAAACATGAATATGGTAGAGACCACTAAAAATTAGTAGAAGGATGTCCAAATCCATAAGGCTGATAATGAAAGGATTATGAGAGCCAAGGAGCAGTAGGATGACTTCAACATGAAGTTATTTGAGGGCTTTAAAATAATAAAAAAGAAATTGGATAAGGAGAGTGGCTTAAGAAAATATGGAAGTCACAAGCCTTTGGATGAGAAAAGAAAAACAAGAAATGTTAGCAGACACCACCATCACTCTCCAAGGCATTCAAATAAGAGAGAAGGTAGCAGCTCAAGTCCATCCCCTGTCAAAAGGCATAAGAGGTCTGGGGTGGATGAGTTACGAGGAGAAATGAACAAAATCAAACCTCCTACATTTGATGGTGAGCACAAGAAGGATGAAGATGCAGAAACATGGTTGTTGGGCATGAAAAAGTATTTTCAATTGCATAATTATTCTTCTCATGCAGAAGGTATAATTTATATCTATCAACTCAAGGGAAAGGCATCCATGTGGTGGGATCATCTTGTGCAAGGGAAACACATTAAAGAGAAAAGTGTATCTTGGAGGGAATTCAAGAAGTATTTTGAGAAGGAATACTTGAATAAGAGATACTATGACAATAAAGTGAAAGAGTTCTTTGAACTCAAGCTTGGAAGTATGACCATAGATGAATATGAGAGAAAATTTCTAGAATTGTTGAAGTATGTCTCTTTCATCAAGGATGAGACAGTCAAAATTCAGAGGTATTTTAGTGGATTTTCATCATTCATCAGTGACAAAATATAGTATGATGATCCCAAGACATTGGAAGAGACCATAAGGCAAGCTAAATTCCTATATGATCAGCAGAAAGCAAGGCCAACTTTTTAAAAGGGTTGGGAAGACAAAAATAAATTCAAGATGGATTAGAGGAAGAAGGGAGATAAGCCACCATTCTTCAGAAATAGTCCATAGGGACAACAAACACCTAAAGAACCTAGAACATTAGACACAGGGATTCAAAGGCCAATGAAGCAGCCTATTCAATGTTGAGGTTGTAAAGGAGATCATATCTTTAGATATTGTCCTCATAGAGGTGAAAAATGAAGGGTTTTTCACAATGTACAACAAGCGGAAATAGTGGAGGACATGGGTAGAAATATGCTAAGGATCTATTGAGCCCTGGACAACAAGAAAGAAGAGTATTAGTACCACATGATTGAAGTGGAAGGTATGATCAACAACCAAACCATTGCTATTTTAATTTATTTAGGATCTAGTCATAGTTATATAGACCCTAAGATGGTAGAAAGTTTGTAATTTCCAAGAAGAAAGCATGGGAAATCTTGGTTGGTGCTGCTGGCTACACGAGCCAAAATAAAAGTCAATGATATGGTTAAGTCATGCCTCATGGACATGAATGGACTGAACACCAAGACATATTTGAACATCTTGCCTTTAGGTTCCTATGAATGTCTAATTGGGATGGATTGATTGGAACAACATCATGCTCTCTTGGAATTTCATAACAAAGCATTCACTTGATTGGATGAGAAAGGAAACCTAAGGAAAGTGCAGGGAATTCCCAGGGTAGTAACCATTACAGGAAGTTCAGCATTGCAGCTGAAGAAATGTTAGAGAAAAGGGTGTCAAATATTTGCAGCCCATATGGAAGAGACACCTAAAGATAACGAGCCAAATTTGGAAGATTATGCAGTCCTGGAAGAATTTGAAGATGTGTTCAAGGAAGTACCGGGAATACCCCCAAAGAGAGAAATTGATTTCTCTATAAATCTAATGCCTGAAGCAGCTCTAGTGTCAAAGACTCCTTACAGAATGAGTACACCAGAGATGAAGGAGATGCAAATGCAACTTGAAGAACTTTTGAAGAAGGGGTATATACACCCAAGTGTGTCACCTTGGGGTTCCCCAGTATTGTATGTGAAAAAGAAAGATGGAACATTAAGATTGTGCATTGACTTCAGACAGTTGAATAAAGTGACTATTAAGAACAAGTATCCTCTACCAAGGATTGATGATATTTTTTATCAATTGAAGGATGCAAAGATATTTTCAACGATAGATCTCAGATTAGGATACCATCAGGTAAGGATTAAAAAGGAAGATACCAGCAAGACCACCTTCAGGACAAGGAATGGTCATTATGAGTTCACAGTGTTGCCATTTGGGTTGTCAAATGCATTAGTTGTTTTCATGTTCTTAATGAATGGTGTTTTCCGAGAATATCTAGACAAGCTTGTCATTGTCTTTTTGGATGAAATTCTTATATATTCTAAGTCAGAGGAAGAGCATGAACATCATTTGAGAATGGTGTTGCAAGTATTAAGGGAGCATCAACTGTATGCCAAATTGAGCAAGTGCTCATTTTATCAGAAACAAATTCATTATTTGGGGCATATCATTTCAAAGGAAGGGATACCATTGGATCCTGAGAAGATAGAAGCCATTAGAGAATGGTCAGTGCCAAAGAATGTGATAGAGGTGAGATCATTCATGGGTATTGCAGGCTATTACAGGAGTTTTATTAAAGGATTCTCAAAGATATCACACCCAATCACTTCCTTGCAAAGAAAGGGTGTGAAGTTTCAATGGACATTGGTTTGTGAAAAGAGTTTCCAAAACGTGAAACAATTATTGAAAAGTGATCCAATACTAAGGATTGCAGACCCAAATGAAGACTTCATTGTATGCATAGATGCATGTAATGAAGGAATCGGTGGAGTCCTCACTCAAAATTGGTTTGTTATATTTTACGAATCAAGGAAGTTCAAGGAGCATGAAAGAAACTATGCCACTCGTGATTTGGAGTTGGAAGCCATAGTGCATGCCTTTAGGAAATGGAGACACTACCTTATGGAGAAAAGGTTTGAGCTAAGAAAAGACCACAATGGTCTGAAATATTTATTTGATCAACCAAATCTAAATGTTAGGCAAAGTAGATGGTTAGAATTTCTAAGCAAATATGACTTTGATATAAAGCATATCATGGGGAAAGAGAACAAAGTGGCTGATGCACTCAACAGAAGAGTACATGAATTGCATGCTACAACTATTAGCATGCACCAATCATATTTGAAAGACAAAATTATAGAAGCTTCCAAATCAGATTTGCAATACAAGGAATTAGTGGCAAAATTATAGCAAGCTAATTTGCAGTAGAAAATTGAAGAATACAAGCTAGATAATGAGAAAATTATTATGTACAGGGGAAGAATTGATGTACCAAATTCTAATGAATTGAAAAATATGATATTGGGAGAAATGCATAATGCACCTTATGCTGGGCACCCGGGATATCAGAAAACTATTGCAGCTGTCAAGAGCCAATATTATTCGCTAGGCATGAAGAAAGAAGTAGCAGATTTTATTGCCAGATGTTTGGAATGTCAAAAGGTAAAGGATGAGCATAGACACGCAACTAGATTGCTACAACCATTACCCATTCCTGAGTGGAAATGAGAAGTTGTAACAATGGATTTCATCACCAAACTACCCAAAACAAACAAGCAACATGATCCTATCACAGTAGTGGTGGATAAGCTTACTAAAGTTGCTCATTTTATTCCAGATAAACTCACTCACAAGGCAACGAACATTGTTGATGTTTATATGAAAGAAATTGCGAGATTACATGGAATACCCAAGACAATTGTGTCTGATAGAGATCCAAAATTTACCTCAAAATTTTGGAAAGGGTTATTTAATGGATTTGGAACAAATTTGAATTTTAGTACAGCCTATCATACAGAATCTGATGGACAAATACAGAGGGTGAATCAAGTGATTGAAGATATGTTGAGGATGTATGTGATGGATAAACCATCAAAATGGGAAGATTACCTACACTTGGTAGAGTTTGCTTGCAACAATGGGTACCAAGAATCTCTAAGGATGAGTCTATTTGAGGCACTTTATGGAAGAAAGTGCAACACTCCAGTAAGTTGGGATAACCCAGCAAACAGAGCAGTGGTTGGACCAGATTTGCTCAGGAAAATGGAGGAGCAAATGATAAAAATAAAGCAAAATTTAAAGGTTGCCGAAGACAAGAAGAAAAGTTATGTTTATAAAGGCAAAAATCACAGAGAATTTAATGTGGGAGACCATGTATTTTTGAAAGTAAAAGCCAATAGAAGTTCCTTGAACTCGGTAAACTGTTCAAAGTTGGCATCTTGTTATTGTGGGCCATTTGAAATCCTAGAGAGGATTGGTCCAGTTGCTTATATGATTGCATTGCCTGCATCTATGTCTGTTCATAATGTATTCCATGTGTCATTGCTAAAGAAATATATACCTGATTCAGGTGGAGCAAGAAGGTGCTTTCTGAGTGCATCCGTTGCGCATTATGGACTGGAAAATCAGGCAGCTCCGGAATTGAGCCATAGGGCTTGTAAAGGTCCAATGGGTCTGGTATGGTCCTAAGAATGCTACTTGGGAGCATGAGGATGCAATGTGGGAAGAATACCCGCATCGTTTTGAGGAATTTTGAAAATTTTTGTTGTATATGGGTACATGATATACTGAGGACAGTGCATAAATAAAGGCAAGGAATTGTAATATCCCTCGGCCAAACCCAATTGTGAATGTAATGTAAGTGTACTTAAGCTGGTTAGTTGTTTTGACATCATTTTGTAATGCACCTTTCATGGCATAGTGCACGCATGTACTACGCAGTAAAATGATGTAGTCTGCACATTCTCGAATACCATGCGCAATAACTAAAGTGCACACAATATGGAGGCCAACGAGCCTTGTGTATATGATATGTGTTATAGGTTGGTGAGCTAGTTATTATAAGTTGGGATGCTTATGTTTTGGAATTAGGCCAAAGCGCCTAGATGTTAAAGGCTAGTGCGCCTATTTTGTATATGTCTCATGATTAATATAAAATACATCGTTGCATGTAGTCTGACCACGTTAAAATAGATGGGGGAATAAACTTCACCAGTTAGGGAAAGGGAGGGCCAAAAGTGAAGGGAAAGGTCTAAGCTAGAGAGATTAAGACAAAAAAGGAATATTATATTAATATTTCATAAAACATAAAGTATGGATAATTATTTTATTCTAAGTTCTAAAGTTGGGGACAAGTGGACCAAATTACCTCCCAACATGACAAGTGTCAATTTGGGGACATTCATACCTATCATGGGGACTTGGTTCATTTGGGGATGCTTCCCATCATTCTTACCATCATCTCTCCCATGATTGCTTCGAGCATTCAACCATGACTCCAAGACCATTTTTCACTCACGCAGTCCGTTATCCTTCATACATTCATTTCACTGTACCAGAACTGTATCCATAGCCATATATTTTTGTGTAGTTGGTTAGCTTGGGATATGGACTGAAGAAGCGGGTTGTCATGCCCGTGAGAAATTCTCTGGGTGAGAGAATTGTTGGGAATTAATTTCCTGAAGGTGCTAAACTACAGTTACAGGGCTCGGAGACTTCCTGTCCAGACTGTTGCTAAAGCCCGAAAAGAAAGTGGGGCAGTCGGTGGAATGTTGAGAAGAGAAGGGGCACACTTCCTGGGGTGGGATGGGCATGTGGGGAATGAAGGGTTGTAGCCTATCAGTTTAGTGAGCACCCGAGAGAGAGTCTTTCCTCTTGTCTATTAGCCTATAGCCTGGTTAGGAATTCCTTTACCCAGGTGGAGTTTGGTCCCAGCTCAGTGGTGACTCACTGTTGAGAGTGATGAACAATGTAGTCTAAGGCTCGAAGGTTCGTGGACGGTCTGCACATAGTTGGTGACATTCTTACCAAGATAAGTACCAATTGTGTGATAAATTTACATGTTTCATTGTTATTTACGTGCTTATTTTATGGGTTTATCATATGTGTGGTTATAACCATCTGGAAGTTTGGGTATTTCTTGTATATGCTGCATGTCTATGTTTACTGTTATTATCGTGTGAATTCATGCCAATACGTATTGTATTTGTCAGTTACATTTTATATATGAAGCTTCCGCAAGAGTGTTGTGTGTGTATGTTTTAAATGCATGTATTTAGATAAGATTTATGTGGCATAGTTCAGTCAAGTGCTAGGTATGTCACAGTATGTTCCGCAGTGAGAGAACGAAAGTGTTGCCTCATGTAGCGTGGCCCGACCATGGGTGGTCGGTGACGTTACAAGTGATGCCAGGCAAAGTACCTCGATGATATGAAGTTGTATGCTATCCCCCGTCTCCAAGGAATTAATATATTAAGAAAGATCACAATCCAAATATTCCAACACTATATTCTAGATGTAGCATAGATTTTCCACTTTCAGTTTGGGTGCACTCCACATCCAACAACCTCCTTTAATAACATTGTGTTACTCTCAAGAATTGGAACTACCCATTATTAAAAACGCAATGAAATCCTTCATATAACATACTTTACAAGGTGAGGACTCCTCGATAGCATATGCAAGAGAGAGATATCTTTATAGGAATGGTAGGGAATTACTTGGTCATCTTAATGTTTTATAATTTTAATGGAAATTATCTTATCATTGGCTATTTTAATTAGTCCCTCATAAACCTTCTTAGTGCTTCCTTCTCTCAGCTTCTCCACCATTTCATACATGGTAGACATGATGTGAGTTCTTTGGATTATGTGATGCCTCTACAACTTCTTTGTTCAGTAGATTTTGTGCTCGAAAATCAAACCTATTTGAAATAGGAGAAGAGTAGGTACCACAGTTAGGCTTATCATGGTGAGATACTCAACCGTCAAGTTCTTTATCTAGAAAAAATACGATGTGACTAATAATATAAAGAATATTATTTAAGACAGATCTAGATAACTTGATAAACAATTAACCCTAGATTATTAGTTTATATATATATATATATATATTGATGGAATTAACAACTCACGGTTCTCGTACTCCCGTGAAATGGGGTCAATCCCCGTAGGCTACCAGTATAACCCCAGGTGCTCCATGCAGCCCACAAGAATGGAGCACAAGTAAATCAGGGTGAGAATCAAACTTGAGACCTTCCTTTTTGACAAATTTCATTCCATTTACACATCAATTTATAATCCATGTGTAGAGATTTGATTAACTAAAGTAGGGTGGCATATCATGTAGGTTAATATAGGTTGAAGTAGATGCATTAATTTAAGTGTTATTAGATTAATGAGATGCATTGATTTTAGTGTATGCCAATTTTAGATTGACTTTGATTGTATATTGTGGTATTTGTTTCAATTACATGCATTGATTTCGATGTATATGCATTTCTTTTAGTGTTTCAACATTATATTTGGTGTGTGTTGTATTCATTTCAATATCGATACATATAATGCTGACAATGATAATTTTCTTATGGATGCATATACCAAGCAACCCTCCCATATTGAGCACCTTGAATTGAAATATGTCACATAATCATGGTCATATGACAAACGTTGATGTGGGGATAAATGGTAACCAAAGAATAATGCAACTATTGTAAGCATGTTTCCTCAATTTCATATAATTGTTTTGGTCTAAATTGGTGTTATACAATACATTATAGGCCACACAACTAATGAGATAGTAAATATTTGGGAAAACTTTCAATACAAACATTAGCATGTTGATCACAATCGATTGCCTCCAAACGATCTAGTGACAATGAAGAAGAAGTTCCAAATCCACTTATAGATTCCAGGGAGAATGAGTGAGAAATCATTTGTGTATTGTATAAATTGAATTAATAAATTACAATGAATTTGAGATTCATATCTCAAAATAAAAAGTTGAAGTCCAATCTTGCTAGCCAACATGCAAAGTCTTATTCATTTAAAAGTTTAAGGGTTAAGCAAAGAAGAGAATTTGATATTATCCTCCACCATTATAGATCAAGGGTTGATCAACTTTGTATCATAATCCAAGGAACTGTAGGTACATGAAATTCATATTTGATTGGAGTTATTAAAAATAATCTTGAAACTAAGTATGTTCCTGAGAAAAGTCTCTTCTTTTATCTCCTACAAGGGTTACAACTTTCAACATATCTACAACAAAAATTCATTTTGCACTTCAAATACCAATCAAAGAGATAAAACATCTACAAAGATCACATTTAGTTACCTTACAAGAAGAGATGAAATGAGTTTCATAACAAATATTGATTCGAGACTTCACGATGCTGTCTGAGAAAATGACAACATTCCTTTTGGTGGGAGATCATATATTGATCAGTGGTTTGGGAAAATTGCCACCTATTATGAATACACCTATATATGCATACAAAGGTCCTGCAAAAGAATTATGGAACTCATTCACAATAGTTGGGACCTTTGATATCGTGTTTAGACAAGATGGACTAAGAAATGAGTAAAAATATTTCCATCATTTGTTGATGGATTTTAGGGATACAATACCAACTATAGAAGACGTGAAGTTAGTTATTACTAGTACATATACTTCCTTGGATGCTTCGACAAAAAATCTTTTGATAAGCAAATACATTTGCTTGCGACAAACGATGATGTACAAAATCATCCATTGCAACAATTGTTGCTACAAGAGGAAAAAAACAACTACTCTATGGAAACAGAAGAGGAAGACATGGAACTTGAGTTACTTATCGCAATTGGAGGTCGAGTGATGCTTACATCAAACATATCGACAAATGCAGGACTAGCCAATGGTGCTCTTGGAAATGTACAACAAATTGTGTTTATTTTAGACAAATTTTCTAGATAAAACTATGGGGTTTCGAAACATCCAAGGTTTTGAGTGGACACTCCACCCATCATCATAGACAAAAGAAACTAGTACATTGAAACAAGCATAATGGGGTTTGTATAACCATGGAATTTTGCCCGAGAACCACCGACCTATGATTTACTAAGATTTGATAATTATGTGGGACTTCCAAGGGATAAATTATTTCCTCAAACAATTCCTATTACACCTATTGAAAAAGGTAATAAAAAACAACTTCCTTTGAAACTTGTTTGGGGCTTAACAATACATAAGTCACAAGGATTGACATGGGAGAGAGATATTATTAATATTGGGAAGAAAGAGAGACATGGTATGACGTTTACTTCAATATCTTGAGTTAAAGATTTGAACGGTATAAGATTTCAACTTGGATTTTCTTCATATGATCAATATTGAAAGATGGAAAAAGTGTGACTATAAGAAAAGTAGAAGAAGATAGATTGAGATTGATCAGAATGTAAAATATTTGTAATTGATTACATTTTTGTTATTCACATTTTTCATCATTCAACATTGTTACTTTCTTTCTATTCAATTTATTACTCATGCAACTCTTAAGTAAACTTGTCAATAACATTCTCTATGTTTTCAGCAAACTAGATCACCTAATAAATTTAAAAGGTCATATATACATATACATAATTTTGATCAGCTACAAATTGTTACATTATACTAAAAACTGAAGAAGATAGATTGACATTAATCCTTCTCTATAATACTCTCTATACTTTCAACTAACTAACTAAAAAAAGTGAGTAAATCAATAATACTCTCTATACTTACCACCCACTAAGGAAAGTGAGTAAATTTCAAATAATATCTTAGACATAATACTCTCTATACTGTACATTTGCTTGATCAGAACCTCAGAGCCTGATGATCCTTTTATCTCTGCTATTGAATTGAGGACGTTACAAGTTGGTATGTATAAGCAGGTTAAGCCGGGAACAATTTATTTGCCCGCACATTATAATCCTGGTGGAAATTCTGCTGTTAGGTGAACAATTTGAACTTTATATATTCATCTGTGTAACTTTAAGTGTGCTAATCAACTAGCTAGGTCATCTCTTGAGCAGTTGTGATTTTTTTTTTGATATGTGAGACCCAATTTTGATAGCTTTGTATTGTTAATTAAGCAGGTATCCTGAAGACAAGTTCGACCGCATCTGGAGTGAAAATATATATTTGGATAAGCAATATTTAAATTATGTACGGAATATAGCCTCGCAAGAGGCTATTTCAACATACAATACGGAAGACCTTCCTCCAACTGCTGTAATGCAAACTGCGTGGGTTATAAACTCGGACAGCCTTTCCGTTCCTCTAGCCTCATCCATAGGGTACAAACCATTACTGCTGTTCTATTTTGCAGAGATCCAGACGCTCAATATGTCTGAATCGAGATCTCTCTACGTGGAGGTATATGGTGAAACACAGTCTGAAATTATTACTCTCGTGCGGAATTATTCCGCGATCGAGCTAACGTTACTCCCGAATCAAACTCGTAGCTTTAACATCGTTAAGGCCCCTAACTCCACCGGTCCTCCTATACTCAACGCTTTTGAGTATCAGTGGCTATCTGCCACAGATCAGGCAACATATTCTCAAGATGGTAAGTGCCCGGCTAAACATATTGTACTGAAATTACTTATATTATCATTCAATGCCTAACCCAGTAGTTCTTAAACTGCAGTKTACGCACTTGAGGCTATCAAAAGGAGTTTTGACATAAAAGACTGGGTTTCTGATCCTTGCTATCTAATACAGTGGAACGGAATTGGCTGTGATAACAGCTCTTCGTCCATAAGAATTTCTGAAATGTAAGTTTAATGCTTCGATTTGTTAACAGGTTAATCGTAAAGGTGAATTTATAAGAGCTTACGATAATCCCCTTGTTGCCAGTTATTTGTCCGGAAGAAATCTGACAGGATCGGTGCCTGAAGATATTGCACAGTTGACTGCATTAATTAATGTGTACGTAGAATTCCACCTCTTTTTCTTTTTTTATCAGTAGAATTCCACCTCTTTTTTTTGTTTGAAATTTTATGATGAATGGTTGGATCCGTAGATTTAAGTGGTTAAATTTGTATGATTTGATTTCAAGGGTTTTTCAACAAGCTGAGTCTATTTATGTATTCAGAAATACAATTTAAACAACAGAAAATGGAGATTTTGTCCAAATTTACATGGTTGATTTCAGCCAAAAAAACTCCAAAGAATCTTGAAAAGTTGTAGATTACAACACATACCAATACCTATTATAAAAGGGCCTTGGCTAGCTGTTCTACGAAATGACTTCTTTTTTCGCCTGAAATTTACACGAATCACTATTTTTTGTTGTTCAAAATCCATTTCTGAATACAGAAATGGATTCAGCATGCTGAAAAACTTCCAGAACAATCCTATTTTACAGAATTAATCAGGAGTTTACAAAAATAATCACTTAAATTTGCTAATTCAACAATTTTTCCCAAAATTTTAGACAAATATCCCCAAAAATATCCCCCAAAAAATCTTCATTTCGTATAATATTTAGCCTACTGTGTCTATGTTCTCCTAACTATAGACTGGTTGAAATGTTTCCGATTATTCCCATTACGGAAAGGATTGCGGATAATAAGTCCCCCACATTGAACATAGAATTGATGCTGATGGCGCGAAGGAACATGGTTTGTCATATTATACGAGACAATAATAATCTGTGGATCATTTTACCTCTTTGTGTTAAAATTAGCAGGTCACTTGACAATAATCACTTGATGGGCTCATTGCCAAACTTCTCCAATTTAAATGTTGGAGAGACTGTAAGTTTCTTTTCAACATAAAATTCTATTTTGTTTAATTTTAATATGCACCGTATGCATTTTCAATAAACCAACATTTAGTTTGGTTATTATCCAGATATTTACAAAACAACAACTTCAGCGGTACTGTTGAATGGCTATCCGATCTTAAAAACCTTAAAGAGTTGTACGTCTTTCTCTATTCTCCGTTTTCAATCTACTTTAGTCTTTGAATTTATGTTCACAGGAATATATTCAACCAATAAATTTTGTACCGCAATGTTTTTTAATTTATTGTTGCAGGAATATAGAAAACAATAATTTCAGCGGTGTAATTCCTGCTCAGCTTCTCCTCAATTGTTCGTTGAAACTCAAGTAACCATATGCTATTTTATATACTTCTGTTCGACTAAAATCCCATTTCAAGATTTTGAGGTTTAGATTTCTTTCATATTTCTATAATGGCAATGCCGCAGGTAATAATTATGAATCGAGTTCATGGAAAATCTCTTTTTTATGTGTGTTGCAGTTACTCAGGAAACCCCTACCTAGTTATGAATAAGAGGGGATGTACTCTACAGATTTCAAACAATAATAAATCGAAGGTTGTCCTCGGAATGACTCAGTGGAATTCTAATCCTGGCTTTAGGGTTGATAGTGGGTATTGTTTTGTATCGCAAAAAAACCGGGCGAAACAAACAGGCTGTAGCGAACCAAATGAGTGCGATGGACCAAGGTCACGAAATACTATCAATATTAGAAATAATATAATATGATACCTAAACGAACCTAGCATAGAATGAGTGTGCTTTTACAATTACTAAATTTATGTCACATGAATGGATTGAAGGCTGCTCGATGATTATGGTGCCAAATCCAACAAAGTGTCGTGCCTTCACTCTGGATGAAATGGTAGCCGCGACTCAAAACTTTAATCGGGAGATTGGACGAGGAGGATTTGGATCAGTGTTCTTTGGTAAACTGCCAGACGAAAACGATATAGCCGTCAAAGTGCTCTCCTTGTTTTCCCATCAAGGAGTTCATGAGTTCTTGAATGAGGTAATTCTCAGATATTAGCATGTGATACGGTTCAATTTGGATCCAATTTAAGAATTTGTAACCACAAACAGTATTTGGCTGCACTCATAAGTATTATTAGTATTGTTAAATTCATGCCAGTGGTTTGACTCGA
>JZKD02S0339195.1:0-29422 GCA_000966675.3 Picea glauca | reverse complement strand
AAATATGGTAAATGTTAATTGACAATTTGTTTATCACCTGGTCATAAATCCAAGGTGAGATCCTTCACTGATAATGCAATAGTTTGAAGGATTTATTTTTATTTTTTTAAAAACATAAGCATACGAATCTATTTCAACTCCGAGACCCCAGAAAGCAAACAAATGATGAGCCTATTTGAGGCATTACAGTGCAGTTTTATTACCCGAAAAATTTTCAATGCTATTACAGCTTTCGCAATGCTATTATTAACTTTCAATGCTATTACAGTTTACAATGATAAATTAACTTTCAATGAAAAATTTTACAATGATAGATCGAAGTCGATTATTAACTTTCAATGCTATTACAGTTTTCGCAATGCTAATATACAACAATTAGAGTTTTCGTACATGAATTCATTCAATAGGCACATCTATAAGAAACAAATTAAGTGAGAATAGGCGGAGGCACCAAAAAATTGAAGCAAAAGTCCACTGGTCGAAGAATATTAGATGTGTTTCTTCATCTTTCAATTAGCTTCACTGCTTCCCGCAAACTCTCGAGATCGATGGAGCTCTCAGAACCATCGCGAGAGTACCTCCTCTCGACTCCATGGCTGCCCATCTCCACGGTCGCGTCGACCTTTTTGTCGCCCTCGCTCTCAGACAAAGCGGCCCATAGGCGGCAGCTTTATAATTTCCGTCGAGCTCCTGCTCCAGCGGCCCATAGGCGGCAGCTTTGTCTGTATAATTTCCGTAGACTGTTCAGTGGCCGGTGAACCCCCTAAACGTTTTGGTTGGTCCAGAAAATCAAACACCCATTCACATCTTTCCACTTTGTAATAAAATTTTAATTTTTGTCGATGATTCAGAGGTGGTAATCAGTTAGTGATCATAGTAAATTTTAAATATAATCAATTAAAAGTAAAAAATAAACATATAAAAAGATGTTTTTATAATAGTAATAGCGAGAAAGTTAATGATTGAAATCACAACTATTGATTTATTAAAATGACTAAAAATATTTCATCAATATTTTTTTTTAATTTTATTGTATAGTTTGGTTACAACTCTGCCAAAAACAAAATCCAAACTTTCACATCTCATCTGTGCGATGACCATGATGAGGAAAATTAAACTTTGACAATATATTTCACCTTATCATATCTATCTTCATAGAATTTGTTAACTTTTAAATGGAGAATGTAACAGAGCACTCTCAGATATTATGATTCTTTGTAAGATCTCTTTCAGCGATCATATGTTTAAACTCTATCTCGTTTTTGGTCACTAGCCGAGATTTGTAAATCGCTGATTTGTATAAACATACATGGATAATGTTATGGAGTAACTAAAGTATTTTTAGTATTCTAATTCTTTGCAATATCTGTTTGGTCAATCATATGTTTAAATTTTCTTCCCTTAAAAAATAGAATTTCGGTAGTTATAATTTCGATTGGTATATTATTAACCGAATGTGCTAAGTAGAAATACACATTAATAAGATAAAAAATTATCATAGAATTTAGGTAGTTATAGTTTCGATGGGTATATGATTAACCAAATGAGTTAAGTAGAAATACATATTAATAAAATAAAAAATTATCATATAGAAACCTTATCCACTAATGTAAGGTAAAGTATGAGATGTAATATAATATGCAAAAACATGAATATTTATTAGATATCAATGGAACAACACAATATTAAGAAGAGCAACACCATAAATGATATCTTTATTTAGAGAAAGCAATGTTCACTTGTCTCTTGTAGGGGGTAATCTCCAACAGTTACAATAATTCTCAAGACAAAAACTTTTCATGCCTTCTAATCTTATTTATATTAATTATATCTTCTAAATATCATTCTAGAGGAAGATCCTTCTAGAAGCGGAAGCTTATATTAAGTATTCTTACATTGACTTGTTCACATCTATTAAATAGGCCTTATTAACTAATGTCGACCTTTATTACATAGAAATATATTATTCTACCTATGTGAGGGGTTAGGGAGGTTAGGTCCCTAACATGCCCTCCCCCTTGAAGAATAGCTTTGTCTTCAAGGCTTGAGATGAAGAAATTGTTATATAATGGTTGTTGGCTCCCAAGTGGCATCATCTAGAGTTGTATCTTTCCATTGCACTAACACTTCCTTCACAATGCATTGACGAAGATGACATCTTCTCGCGCTGGTTCAAGACTACTTGTGGCTGCAACCAAATGGAACCTTCTTCATCCAACTCAGGGTGATTGGTTTGAGTGTGGCACTTAGTTCCAATCACCTTATTTAAGCATGAGACATGAAAAATAATATTGAGCGTAGAATGACTAGGAAAATTTATTTGGTAGGCCACCTGCCCCACTCGCTTGAGAATTGTCTAAGGACCTTAAAA
Organism: Picea glauca; assembly: GCA_000966675.3. Taxonomy (NCBI): domain Eukaryota; kingdom Viridiplantae; phylum Streptophyta; class Pinopsida; order Pinales; family Pinaceae; genus Picea; species Picea glauca. The sequence continues at coordinate 27,051 of JZKD02S0339195.1, read as the reverse complement.
TTTGGGAGCATGTTTCTTACAATGGACACCTTTGAGTGAAGTCTTCTTATAATGTTGCTGGCAAATAAACACCTGGTCCCCTTCAACAAATTGTCATTTAGAACGACCTTTATCTGCTTGTTGCTTCATGTGATTCTGAGCCATGTCTAAATTTTCTTTGAGTATATGGACAATGCCCTCACAAACTGTAATATTTTTGTCAACCTCTTGAACCTTCGAGATACCTGGCATGTATGAGAGAATTGATGGTGTCTTTTGTCCATAGATTGCTGCAAAAGGAGGCATGCAAGTAGTTTTATGGTAAGATGTGTTGTGCCACCATTCAACTAGGGGTAACCACTGAGCCCACTTATTTTATCTGTTGTATGCAAAACACCTCTAATATGTTTCCAAACACTTGTTGACAACTTCATTTTGGCCATCAATCTGTGAATGATAGGCGGTGTTGAGATGAAATTGGGTTCCGTGGAGCCTGAACAATTATTTTCAAAAATTGTTGGTGAAAGTGGGATCTTTGTTAGAGACAATAGAATGAGGCATGCCATGAAGCATGAAGATATCATTCATGAAAATTTGAGCCATTGTGGATGCAGTGAATGGGTTTTGAAGAGAACGTGAATGATCATATTTGGAAATACAATCAACTACCACCATGATGACTAACTTATTTCCTGATTTAGGTAAGCCAATAATGAAATCCATATAAATATCCTTCCAAATAGCTAGTGGAATCAGGAGTGGTTGTAGTGTGTTCGAGTCCTTGACTATGTCTCCCTTGTTGCATTGATATACATCACATTCAGCCACAAAGGTGTGGACATCAAGTTTCATACCATGCCAGAAAAAAAACGTTTGACCCTTTTATAGGTTTTGACAAACCCTAAATTCCCAATTGTGGGGGAAGCATGAATCTCTGAAAGCACCGTAGATTTAAGTTGCGACTGTTTGCTTAAATATAGACACCCTTTGTAGTGAAGCTCGTCATTGTGCCAAGAGTATCGTAGATAAACTGGAGATCTGTCTTGCAATTGTTGGATCAGGAAATAAATTTTGGGGTATTGCAGCCATTCATGGTGAACAAATTGGAGCCAATATGGTATAAGGAATGAGATATAAAAGAGGGACCCTTATTCTTCATACTTCCTTGAAGGAGCATCAACAAAAAAAAATTTATTTGTCCTTCTTGTAAATTATATAATAATCATATCCAAATATATTGGTCACCCATTTTTGTTGCTTCAGGGATGAAATTCGTTGTTCCAAAAATGATAGAAGCTCTGATGATATCTTTTAATTTGGAATCATTTCCAAAATAGATAAGGAAATCAGAGATCCATGATATGCATAATAGACAACATTTCCTTTTCGTAGGTGTATTGGCTCAAATGTTGATTTGGAAGTTGTTTTCTAGTGAAGGTCAAAGGTCTTCCTTCTTGCATGAGTATTGCTCCAATTCTTTTCTTAGGAGCATCACATTCCAAGATAAAAGTATTCTTGAAGTCAGGAAGGGTCGGGACAAGAGTTGTGCACATAGCCTCTTTCAAGGTGTGGAATGATTGACCAGTTTCCGGAGTCCAATTGAAAGCATTCTTTTTAGGGAGAGTAGTGATAGGTGCTGCGATTTTTCCATAATTCTTAGCAAAATTATCATAATAGCTCGCTAAACCCAGAAAACCATGCAAGATCTTGAGAGTTTTGGGGCGATGCTAATCCATAGCTTCAATTTTCCTAGGATCCACTCTTACACCATCCTTGCTAAAAATATGACCCAAGTACTCCATTTTCAAGGTGTCAAAGGCACATTTAGGTTGTTTGAGGAAAAGTTGGTGCTAAGAAAGTAGATGGAGAACTTTATCCACATGGGCAAGATGGGTTGTCCATGTTTTACTATAGACGAGAATATCATCAAAGAAAACTAAGACAAGATGATGGAGAAATAGATGAAGGAAATGATTCATGAGACTATGACAAGCGGAGGGGGCATTATACAAGACAAAGGGCATGACCAAGCACTCATAGTGACCCTCATGAGCTCGAAATAAAGTCTTATGAATGTCTATGTCTTTCATACGTATATGGTGGTATCCAAAATGGAGATCAAGTTTAGTAAAGTATTTAACACCACTCAATTCATCCAATAAATCATCAATGACAGGAATGCAAAGCTTGTCTTTGATGGTGAGTTTGTTGAGGGAACGAATGTTTGTACACATGCACCACATGCCTTATTTATTGAGGACCATGATGACAGGAGAAGAATACGGGTTGGTGCTAGGACAGATGACACGCGTGTCAAGCAATTCTTGAACAATTTTCTCAATTTCATTCTTCTGGGAAAAGAGATGGTGATAAGGGTGAACATTGGGAGTAAGACTCCCCAGAACTAGAGGAATGGAATGATCATTACCACCAAGGGAAAGGGGAAGTAAATTGGTGTTTGGAGAGGATAGATTGGAGGTCAAGATGCACAGAGGATGTCTCAACTTCTTGAATGGCACGAAGTTGGGAAATAATTCTTGAATGACCTTTTTTGATGATATTTTCCACTCAATGGGAACTAATGATCTCACAGGAGCCTTTTTTGATTCCTTGCAACTTATATTGTTGGCCTTCATTTTGAAATTGCATGGTTAATTTCTTAAAGTCCATGAGGATGGGGGTCAATAGTGCGTAACCATTATGCACCTAGATAAATTTCACAACCACCCATGTCGATAGAAAATATATGCTATTTGAGGTTGTACTGACCAATTTGGAGACACACATTTTCACAATGCCCCTCAAATTTTATGGAACCACCATTGGAAATCATGATTTGAAAATTGTTGATGACACATATACAACAATTGGTTTCTTGATCAATGCAACGATGAATAAAATTATGGGTGATTTTACTATCAATTAGGATGATGAAATTTCAATTTTTACTGTAGCCAATTAGCTTGAGTTTTTGGGGAGAAGAGAAGCGAGTGAGGGAATTCATTGAAAATATCGGTTCAACTTTTGGTGTATAAGATGGCAGAGTGAGATCAATTGGATCAGGTAGTTTGGCCACAAGAGGAGCCTCTACTTCTTCATTGGACACATCTTTAAATAAGACCACAAACAGTTTATGTTCCTTACACTTGTGCTCAAAAAAAAAAAATCATCATGTAATTATAGAAAAGAATCTTGAGTTTTCATTCATCCATTTGTTCCTGAGTTAATTTATGGATCTTGAGAGGGTTGGGATAAGGGGAAGGATTGGGAGGGTGAGGAAGAGGAAGAAAAGAGGATTTTTAGTGCTGGGAAAAAACAACCTATTGTGCTTCCTTTGCATGCTTAGTTGCTTCCAACCAAATCTGGGGGTGAGTCATGAAGACCTAGGCTCATATTTCATCCTTGAGGCCACTAATAAAGCATTCATGGAAGAAGGTATCAAACATGCCCTCTGTTCTGAAATCCAATTTCTCAAATGCAACGATAAAATGTTCGATGGTACCAGACTATTTCAACTTAGTCAAACAACCTAGGGAGTGTGTGTCGGTGTCAAAGTGTTCATAAAGTCAACCACAAACTGCGTTCAAAAAACATATCCTTGGCATGATTTTCTATGACATTGCCACCATTTCCAACATTTAAGATCTATATAGAGGACACTATATTGAAGTTTGTCCAATTCATCAATGATACTATGCAAGGAGAAGTAATGTTTCATTTTAGTGTCCCAACCAGTGGGATATGAGCCATCAAATTTATTCACCTACCCTCGTCGAGGACATAGATCACGATGAAAGGGATTGGACTGAAAAGGATGGTAATTGGAGGAAGTTGTAACTTATGGGTTAGAAGGTTGTTTAGATGAGGTATGGACACTAGGAAATGACAGTTTTTTTAGGACCTTGGTAGCAAAGGAGTCAACCTAAGAATGAAGGTGGGATGTAAGCTGGCTCGAAAGGTGGGAATTGATGTCCTTCTTCAGTTCCTCTTTCATGTAATCAATTTTGGCATCTATGTGGGTATTGATATAGATTTCAAGGTCTTGGTTGCAGGTGTTGGCCATGGTTAAGAGGAAACACATGAATAAGTGGGAAAGAAGGGTATCTGAAAAGGGTGAGTGGGTCCACATGAAAAATTCTTACAAGTGATAGATACCACTACGATCAGTGTGAGAAGGGGAATCCAACGGGATAGGTCCCAAATAAGGGTGTTGGGAAAGGGGGTTAGGACCACAAGAAAACAAGGCTTAAAAAATGATAAGTATCATTGCAAACAGGATGAAAAGAGGAGTCCAGTGGGATAGGTCTCAAATAAGGGTGCGGGAAGGCCCCAATTTTCTCTTTTGTACTTCTACAGAGTTATACTTTGATATAAATAATATTGTCATGTCGAAATGCCCAAATTATTAACAAGAAAACATGTGTAGTAAATTTGCAACCAAAATTTAGGAGGCAAGGTTGAAAAACAATAGATCTTGTTTGTTCTATTTTTGTCCGAAGGGTTAGGGTTTTTTCAAGTTTCCTACATACAAGGGTTTTCCCTGTGTTATATATCTTTGACATATGTGCGGGGTCAAACAATAGTACTCAACCCAATATATCAAGGTACCAACTAAGGAGACTATATCCTACCCTTAGTCATACTACGTGATTACCCAGGTACTAGAGAGTATCTTCTTAAGTGTTGTTCTCAATGGAACTATAGAATTCAAATGACCGATCGATTGATCTTTGCACTTTTGTTGAAATATTTCTTCATGGTTTGTTGTCTTCTCTTTATGTTTTCCAAGGAAAATTTTTTTTGTTCCTCTAAAGATAACAACGCATTTATCCTTTGAGGGACATTGGAAGAATTTGATTCTTTGATCTGTAGCATCATTCGTCGAGAAGAAAGTTCCAGTTCAGTAGGAAAAATCACTTCTTTCCCATAGAAAAGAGGAAAGGGATTGCAACCTGTGTTTACCTTGGTAGTAGTGCGATCAACCGAAAGGGTATAAGTGAGGAGGGTGTGTCAATAACGAGGCTTATCCTCAATGAACCTCTTTATGATACTAACCACATTTTTTTTAGTAGACTCAGATTGCCCATTTCCTTAAGGGTAATAAGTTGATGAGGTGAACGTTTTTACCCCCAACATAGCTAAAAACTGAGTCAACTTAACGGAAATGAAAGAAGGACCGTTATCTGTAATAATCTCTAAAGGAATGCCAAATATGAAGAAAATATTAGTTTCTAAGAAATAAATTACATGTTCATCCTGTGAGTGTTTAAGGGGGAGAACTTCAGTTCACTTAGTGAAATAATCGGTGGTTGTTAAGATAAAAACTTGCCCTGCTAAAGACAGAGGATTTATGTCACCAATAAAATCTAGACCCCATTTGGAAAAAGGAAAATGAGGGAGGATAGGTTGAGAAGGAATAGTAGAAAGATGTTCTTTCCCAACGAATTTGTGGCTCTTGTCACAAGATCTTGAGAATTTATAAGAATGTTGAAAAATTAAAGGCCAATAATAACCTTTTCTGATTATTTTAAAAGCAGTAGTTTTAGAATAAAAGTGACCACCAACGTGAATTAAAGAATTTGAAGATCCATGAGTTTCATGTAACAATTTATGTGCTTCCTCATTATTCACACATTGAAGTAATATACCATCAATAGACCTAAACAAAATGTCTCCTAAAAGAATATATCTGGAAGATTCAAGAAGTAGCCTTCTCCTTTGATGAGTATCTAAGTCATCTGGGCACTTTTGATATTGCAAGTAATAAACTAGATTTTTATACCAGGGATGTTTAGCTATAGAAAGGGTTTGAATCTAAATATAAAATAGTGTTGAGAGAGGATTATCATGATCGTCAATTTCTTCACTTGCTTCAGCATGTTGAGCTAAGTGAAGGGATATGTCTCATCCCTTAATTGTTTTCGAATTCATGTTGGTTAAATAATGCTCCTAGATTTTGGCAAGCCAATGTGAAAGCTTCCCTGAAAGATATGTTTGTAAAAGAAAAACCTTGGCAGTAGGAAAAGGGACTTTTACCTGTGTGTGCTTCCCTAGGATAAAGTAGCGAAATTTCTCCACAGCTTTAACAAGAGAAAAAGCATGTTTTTCGATATAAGAATACTTGAATTCATCATCTGATAAATTTTGTCTCATGTAAGCTACCAATTTTTTGTTATTTCGATCATCACATTGTAAGCTAATAACAAAAAAAAATTTAGTGGCAATAGTGTATACGATAAAATCTTTCTCAAAGTTCGGTTTTGCTAAAATCGGTGTGAAACATATTGCCTTCTTAATCCTCATGAATGAATTTTTGACGTATTCAGTCCAATAAAAGGAGTGATCTTTCCTTAGAATATTATGTATCAGTTTGACCATTAAAGTAAAGTCGGGAAAAAATATATGGAGAAAGTTGATAATTCCCATAAAGGATTTAACCTCCTTTTTGGAAGTGGGGGAAGAAAGGTTCAAAATAAAAACAATCCTTTCAATATCTATGCTTATTCTTGAATCAGAGAGAATATGTCCAAGGATCTTTCCCTTGGTAACACCAAAAATAGATTTAGAAGGATTTAAAGAAATGTTGAACTTTTTGCATCGCACGAGAACTTTTCTAAGATGACCAAAATGATATAATCGGTTCTTTGAATACATATTAAAGTCATCAAGATAAACCTGGATAATCTTACTGATTAGATCATTAAAATCTATTTGCATAGCTCTCTAGAAAGTGGAACCTACATTGGACAAGCCAAAAGGCATGTGTTCATAAGAAAATGTGGCCCAACGTGTAGTAAAAGTGGTTTTGTATTTGTTAGTCATTTTTACTTTAATCTGATTATAACCAGAGAAACCATCAAGTAAGGATATCATTTTCGACCTTGCAACCTGTTGCAAAATCATTTCCATATTAGGGAGAGGAAAATGATCTTTAATGATTTCTCTATTTAATGCGTGAAAATCAACACATAATTGAATCTGTCCAATTGTTTTCCTAACAGGAACCAAGTTTGAGACCCACTCAAAATATTTAACTGGAAGGATTATACCATCTTTCTGTTAGCACTAGGAGTCACCTTCAGATTGCATGGAAGGAAAGCCCGGTACCCATCAAGTTATAAGTGAATGTAAGGGTGTTTAAAGGGTCAAATGGAAAAGGACGCAAATGATAATGTTCTAACTCATATAACAGGGCTAGCATGCAGCATCAATTAAGGTCTTGGCTAAATTCAATCAATAGTTTGGGAGTAAGTATGACTAGAGGGAAGAGTTGATTGAGAGAAGTGTAGGGGTTGTTGTAAACATCATGTCCACAAAAGCCTAAGGAGGAAAGTTTCTTAACACAAGATCTTCTTGAACCGAGAAACTAAGGAAGATAAATAAACATCATGTTAACATAATGAACAAACATCCATCATAACATCACCACAATCATTCATGTGAATCACTCAAAGCATGAACATTTAGCATTAGAAGAAGATAAGATGAAAAAAAAGATGATTTCTATTAGTCAAAAAGTCTTAAGTCCAGTACATCACTAGATCACAGTTACTTCCTCAAAATATTACAGTATCAGGGAGCCTTGCTCAACCATTCGAACCTACTAAAGAAATTGATCTATCTATTTATAATAAAAAGAAAGGCAACAACTGGAGATATGATATGGCCTCCTTCCCTTGAAAAACTCTATACATTTATTTTCTCTAACAACTTATCTAACCACCTATGCTATAAAACAGGAAAATGTTGGTGACTAATCCAACTGGATTTCAAACTAATTTGATTCCCTTTTGCTATGCAGCTCCTTGTTTTCCACTTGTCTTTCAAAGCATGTGGTTGTCTTCATGATGCCATATGTTGTTCCTCCATCCTTCTCCATCATCAATTAATCTAAAATTTATTAGCTTGGTCCTCCTAGATCCCTGGTGTTTGTTGGCAGCTTCCTTGGGTAGAAAATCTAGGTAGCGCACTACAAGGAGAAAAGGTAGCCCCTGTAGGTAGCACCACTATCCTGCATATGTGTACAAACTATTCTCTCTTTTCAATATTAGGTAGCTCCCTTGTGTTGCACATGTGTGCAAACCTTTACCCTCTGTGAAATATTCTGTAGCGCCATTAGGTAGAGCCATTGTGTTGCGACTATATGGAAATTATGTTACCTTCCAAATATTAGGTAGATCCTGTAGGTAGCTCCACTTACACTGCGTCTATGTTCCAACTCTGTTCTCTACCCAATATTAGGTAGCACCACTTACGCTGCGTATGTGTGCAGGTTTGGGGAGCATTGTCAAAAATGCAGTCCCTTCAACCTTAAACATGTGTCGAGCAATTTGTGGTATTTCATGATGACAAAACCATTTTACTTGGGTGTCTTGAATGTACAATAGGTATTTCTTTTTACCACTGGGGGAAACTATCGCTTAGAAAAAACTCAGAACCAATTAGTTAAATTCTTAGAATCTTGTATAGATGGCAGAGATAATATATCCATATCAGTTAAACCTCCCAAAAAGGAAACATCCTCAAAAAAAGGGCTTACCTTTTACCATCTATTTTGTCATTTTGACACCTAAGCTCAGACTCTTTCTGGTAGAAAGAGGATCTTCAATTGACATAGGAGACTTCTTCTTCTTAGCATTGACAAGCTTCCTCTGTGTAGGTGTTCTCTCCTTAGTTGTTGGTTTTTCATCCTCAATGGAAGCTTTGACCAACACCTATAAATTTATTTGGGCTACTTCATCTTGAAAGTGCTTCAGCTCAACCTTTAGCTTCCTATTCTGAGACTGAAAGCCTATGTTTTGCCTATAAATATTCTTTAACTGTCTATGAAGGGGTTGGGCCTTTCTTGCTGCAAACCTTGCCAAGTCAAGGGTGTGACTATATCCATCCATGATCTCTTCCATCTGAGCCAAGTGGACCTTATCTTCTAATTTAAGATGAGATATTTCTTTTCTTGCATGTCTAAGCTTCTTGATAAGTTTTTTGTAGGTCTGACTGTCAGGAGGAACAGTGGCATGCACAGTCGCAATAAGCTTTTTCTTAGACTCCTCTTTCTCTTGCATGGGAAGTGTCTTGTCTACCTCATCAGGTTTCTTGATGGCTTTACCTTTATTCTTCTTTCTCTACACAGGGGTTTCATCTTTTCTTTCAACAGGCTTCTCAGTGCCTTTCTCAGAGGTTTCATCTTTCCTCTCCAAAGTTATTTTAGTACCTTTACCCTTACCCTTATTTAAAGGGGTTTCTTGTTTCCCTTCAATAGGATGAAAACTACCTTTACCCTTCATCCTTTGAATAAGGGTTTTTGATTTCTCCTGTACATGATTTTCAATGCTTTTTCCTTTCTTCTTTTGAATAGGGGTTTCTGGTAAAGACTGCTCCTTGAAAACCTTCTTAGGAATTGATGACCTTGTGAAAGGTATTTTACCCTTGATTTCGACTGCTGGAGGAGAAGAGGGAAAGATAATCTTCTTCCCTCTCTTGGATGTAGCTTTGGTATAAGAACAAATCTCTTCTAACCCTGGTGCAGGAGGTGGTGAAAAATATCTGTGTGGAGAAGGAAAAACTTCCTCCTCGGTTTCTATGACCTGCTTGCTGATCTCTGAAACTTGAATAGAGGCTCTTCCCTTTCTCTTCCTACTAGTCCCTGCTTTAGTAACACTGGTGGGTGACAAAGGACTTGCCTTCTGTGATTGAATAGTTGGTGCTAAATCCAACTTGAAATGAGAGGTAACAACAAAATTCTCCCATGAAATCTCTTTCTTACCCAATTCCTCAGAGACTAGGATTCTAATTAATCCAAAGTGGAAAAGGCTAGAATCCACATCTTTAGATTTAGCTTGTATCCTTTCTGACATCTTACCTATACTCCTCAACAAGTAATAAGTAATATTCATCTCAACCTTACCAGTAAAATATAGCAACAACCTTATATGGGACTTGTACAATGTGTTAAATCTCCCTTCACAAGTAAAATATCTCTGTACAATCTTCAATAATCTGTCAAATTGTTCAATCAATTGACTCCTTGGCATACTTTTGGACAAATCATTGGCTTGATATTCAGGTTTAAAAATATATTTTTCATAGGATGAACTCAAAGCCATGGATTTGAACCATTTTTCACCTAAAAGGGGAATTCCTGTTGCAGCTGAGATAGAGGCTTTAGTCACCTCAAACTCCAAATCCCCAACCTTGGTTTTCCTACCATCAAACTGTACTGCAAACTGTCTTGCTACCTCTGCATCACCTTTCTTCATGTTCTGACAGAAAGAGAGGCATCCTACTCTTTGAAAGGCCTCTCTTGCCATGGGTTTTGTATCAAAAAGATGCATGTCTATAGATTTTGTCCTAGCCACCTTGCCACCTTTGTGTGTCTTCCTTGATTGAGGAGTCTTTGTAGCTTAAAATGAGGGATTTTAAAAGGCTTAAGGGATGGTAATGACCAGAAAAGATTTAACTAAGGATTAAAATGTACAATGCTGACCCTTTTTAAACAGATTGTTGATTAGTAAGCCAAGCTTGACCTTTAGAATTACACTCTTAGGCTTATACATGTATTTGAGAGTGTAGGCAGTGAGGGGGTAATCTGAAATTGGCCCTCTATAATTGAGTAAAAACACCAAACTCCGAGGTGAAAGGAAGTAAGGAAAACATATAGGATTTGAGCATCACCTCTAGGTAGCGCAACACATACACAAAGGATAGGCTATTTACAGGATTGTGATTTCAATGGTTAAAGAAAACAATAGTAATCAGACCATAGATACGGGCAAGGAAGTTTGCAGGTCTAAAGAAGAGAAAAGACAAGGATACCATGCAAATACAGGTCCCTTACTACTATGCAAGCTCAGCAAACCAAAAACCCAATCACAAATTTCCCATGAAAATTAATATGCAGAGGAGGCAACAAAGGATATATGTGGAGTAGACACCTGTTGAGATCTTCAACGCAATCTCAGGATGAAATTGAGAAAACTTCGGCCCTGGAATATTTCTCAGCATCGGATTTGGTTGACATGTTGTCCCCTGCTCAGAAATTGTGAATTTGCGCAGTGCAACACTATTGAGTTTTTCAAAAGAAACCGTTACCAAGGCTCATAAATGCAATATCTTTGAAGGCATCTTTAACCGACTTTTGGCACTGAAAACAAGGGACATGACATCAGTCGTGGAAATCATGACTCAAGTTCGAAGTATGATGAACGTGATAGGTGCTACGGAACTTCCTGATGAGTAGGCAATGCATCCACTTCAAAATGTGATTGGACAGGTAAGAAATGACAATGAGGCATGCCTACGAGACCATGAGTGAGGAGGAATGTGTGTCACATCAGTCTAGTCATGGGAGGGATTGATCTAGGGATAAGTCATGAAGGGGACCAAAATAATTCATGAGCTAAAAATATTTCAAGGATCAAAAAACAATTTGAGGATCAAACTAGAGATAAGACTCAAAAACTTTAATCATCTAAGGGGTCCTACCAAAAATAATTTTTAAAGGGATGAGACTTTAAAAGAAAATTTAAAATCTAAGGCTTAAAAAAGGATTGAAAACAAACTGAAAGACCCAATGCAATTTAGTGTGATAACATTGGCTCCACAGGGGATGGCATGCCCCCTGTAGGCTGCCAAGAAGTAGATATTGTTCCGTATCCTAGGGCTATGGGGTCAGTTATTGAAACAAAAATAAAAAGAAAATGATATTTACAATGACATGAAGAGCCACTCAAGTCTCAAGCAAACTACTTTTTTAGGAAATGCCCATTGACAGGGCCACCAAAAACCTCTTCATTCTCCATATTCTGCAACTTGAAAGTGTTATTAGGGAATACCTCAAAGATTTTGAAAGGACTGATCCATAAAGATTCAAATTTACCATGCTTGCATTTATCTTTCTTCAGTGCATCCCACTTGAGCATCAAATTGTCCAATTGAAGATGTTGTTTGTTCACCTTTTTGTTGAAATCCTGCTTGATCTTCAGTTGATGGTCAGATGTTTTTTCTACAAGCTACTCATGGGTTTGTTGCACTTCAACCAGCTGCTGAATCCTTCTAATCATATGATCAGGTTCCCCTTGATAATCTTGGAAGAATTTTTCCACAGGTAAGGCAAGCTGAGAAGGAAAAATTGCCTCAAATCCATATACCAGTTGGAAAGGGGAAAGTCCCAAAGACCTTTTCACTGTCACTCTGTCAGCCCATAAAGAAAATTTGAGTTTCGAATTCCATGCCTTTTTGTTATCCTCTAACATATTTTTAATCATCTTTATAATGATTTTGTTCAAGGATTTTGCAAGCACGTTTCCCTGAGGATAGTAAGAGGTGGAATGAATCAAAGTGATCCCAAACTATTCATAGAATTGAATCAATGTCGCAACCTTGAATGATGCAACATTATCAGTGACGATTCTGTCAGGACACCCAAACCTTGCCATGATGTCTTCCAGGAAACCAATGATCACTTTTTTTGAAGAATTCCTTGTGGCAATAGCTTCAATTTATTTAGTAAATTAATCTGTAGCATTCAAGATCCATCTATGCTGACCACTATAAGCAGGATGGATTTCCCGAATAAAATATAGACCCCACTGCTGGAAGGGTCTTGAGGTTGCCACAGGTTTTAATGGAAAAGACTTAAGTTGTTGCTTTCTGGAGAACTGTTGACACTTAGCACGGGATTTGATCTTATCACAAACATCAGTGAACAAACTGGGCCAGAAGTACACATCCCTGAAGATCTTGTATGTCGAATGACTACCCCCACATAAACTATCATGGAAATCAGACATGATCTTTTGGGATTCTTGGGGGTATAAGCATCTCAAACACACTCTTGATGGATCCTTCCAATATAAAACTAGATCAACAAGGAAATACTTTATTGATTTGAGTTTTAAGGCTCTCACCTTGTTCTTTTCCATACCACTTGGAGGCTGTAAATTTTGCAGAAAAAATATAATGTTCTTGTACCAGCTGCAATTTTCTAATACAGAGACGATTTGAGGACCTTTATCAGTTATATCAGCCTGTTGATTTTCTAAACATGAGTGGATCAAATTCACCCCCAATGCTGAGCAATTTTATTCATCCAAGATCTTGGCTAAACCCTAGCCTTTAACGAATTTTGTGGGCCTAATCTCCAAATCAAATTCAAGTAGTTTAGCAATCCACTTGCTTCTTTTTCCATCTATATCAGGCTGAATAAAAAATTCTTTTAGAGAAGTTGATGGGACATAAGCAACAACTCTTGAATGCAGGACATAAACTCTGAAGGACTTAAAAGATTTAACCAATGCATAAGCTTGCTTTTCCATTATTTCATATTTTAGTTCAGCATCTCCCAATGCCCTGTTGAAAAAGGCAATGGGCCACTCTAAGCCTTCACCATTCTTCTGTAATAGGACTGCTACTACTGTATCAAAAGAGGCAAAAGAAAAAATTAGAAAGTCCTTGGAGTAGTCGGGGCTGACAAGAACCAGGGCTTCAGTCAAGGATTTCTTTATTTTATCAAAAGAATCATAGGCCTCAACAGTCCATTTGATTTCACTATCCTTCCTCAGCATGGTCGTGATATACTGAACTAACGCAGCAAAATTTGACACAATTCTTCTCAAAAAATTGATTTTTCCTAGAAAAGATTGTACCTCTTTTTTATATCCAGGAAGTTACAATGTTTCTATAGCCTCAACCCTATTGGAATCAATCCTTACCCCTTCAGCTGACATAATATGCCCCAATAATTTTCCTTCTTTCATGGAAAACAATGATTTTTTTGGATTCAAAGAGAGGCCAAATTTTCTACATTTCAAGAAAAGATTTCTTAAATGATCACAGCGTTATTTATCAGAATGATAATACATTGTTATGTGATCCAAATAGATAACAAAAAACTTATCCTTTTCTCCAATAAATTCTATTTCCATAGCCCGCTGAAAAGTTTCCCCTGCGTTCATCAAACAAAAGGGCATCTTGGCGTACATAAATGTACCCCTAGGAGTGGTAAAGTTTGTCTTCTCCCTATCTTTTGGAAGAATAGAGACCTGATTGTATCCGAAAAATCCATCAACCATAGACATCCTGGCTGCTCATGTCACCTTCTGCATTATATGCTCCATCTTGGGTAAAGGGTAATTATCCTTCTTTGAGCTTCTATTCATATTTCAGAAATCAACACAAAGTCTGATTTCTCCATTATTTTTTCTTACTGGGACCAAATTGGCTACCCATTCAGAATACCTCAATGGAATGATAATTTTTTCATCTAAGAGCTTCTTAACTTCTTTCTCCATGACAAGAAGCAACATAACATTTATTTGCCTCAACTTTTGCTTGAAGGGTTTTGTGTTTATTTTTTTGTGGGATCTTGTGCTCTATTATGCTTGTATCATAAGTTATGAGATCTTCATAAGTCCAAGCGAATACATCAGCAAATTCTTTTAACAACTTAGTATATTCTTCCCTCTGCTCTTCTGATAGGTTGCTTGACAATTTGACATATTTTGGATCCTTTTCAGTGCCCACATTGCACTCAGTTATATCTACATCATTAGTGGATACCTTCCCTTTCAATGCCACATCATTCCCATCAAATAATATTTCCAAAGGAACCAGTCCCTTTGGTATATGATTACTAGGCAGCTTCACAATATGATGATTAGAAATTTTATTAAGGAAAACATCAGCATGAGGAGTGACTTCTAAATCATTATCCTGATAAATGTGTAATGCAGAAAATTCATCAAAATTCTGAAGAAAATTTTTAAGTTCTAAATCATCTTCGAACACCTTCCAATATTTTACATTGCCCGATATAGAAGGCCTATATTTCACTTGTACATCATACTTGATTTTTGGTGGTATAGGAATTCTCAAGTTACTTCTTGATACATCCAAAAAATCATCCATGGTATTCTCTTCTCTAGGAATGAATGATATGTTAACAATAGAGAAAAGACTGTCCACCAAATCCCACACTTCATTTCTGTAAGATCTAAGCCTAGGATGCGTTTTTTGATAAATATTTTTAATCTTATGTACTATCAATTCAGCATTCCCAAATACTGATAACTCTTATATCCCCATGTCTTTAGCTACACTCAACCCAAAGACAAGAGCCTTGTACTCTGCCACATTATTAGTAGTTTTAAATTCTAGTTTATATGACAAAGATATAGTTTCTTGAGTTGGTGAGACAAAGATCACTCCAGTACCGGCACCTTCCTTGGAAGAGGCTCCATCAAAGAACATTTTCCGTACATAAGTGGTTAGAAGAGGCTCTTCAGAAAAGTTGATGGACTTTTTTATGATTTCTAAAGGGGCTTCAGGAGCATCAGTGAGCTGCAAAATACTAGATCCCAGATCTGTATCAAAACAAAAAACAGGGTGATTGGTGGGATTTTCTTCATCACTAATGATGTAAGCCAATTGAGATTCCCTGTAAATTCTTTTATGCTCTCCCCCAAAAATAGGAATAGTAGCATAAGAGAGATCCATCTACAAGGTTCCCCCAAGTCTTTTTATCCAGGATCTTGACAAGAACATGCCAAACTTGGGGGGAACATTAACAACTACGATATCTATAAGTATACTCTTCATGGGCAGTTGAAACAAGGTCACCACCATATCCTTAATGACTCCAAGACACTTGACTTTTCTGGATTCAAAATAATATAAGTCATGATAGGTCTTTGTGACTTTTAACCTAAGTTCATCCATAACAGATTTTGGCATAAGATTGTGGGATGCCCCTGAATCCATGAGATAATTGTGTAGCACCTTATCATGTATATTCAGTGACGTGTATAAAGGTGGGGATGAGTCATCTCTGTCTTCTATCAGAGGACCTAAACTCACTGTTGAGTTTTCATCTTGCAGATTTATTGAATCAGTGGCATTTGAAGATGATTCAAGATGTAGCATTTTGGATAGGTATTTTTTAAATTGTTCATTTTTTATCAAGTCCAAAAATGGTACAGGGATGTTTATTTTCTGGATCTCATTTTCAAAATTGAAAGAAGAGCAAGGTTAGTTTTAGGAAAAGGATTTCTGATCAAAACTTGTGGGTTTTGAGAGTCTTTTTCCTTGCTTCTCACCGTCACAACCTTGGCATAATCTTCTTTTTGAACAGTCTGATTAGGGGCATCAATTTTTTCTTCATTCTTCTTAGATCTTAGATTATATTTACTATCATTTTCCTTTTCTTTCTCTCCCTTTCTTAACTTATTAATTTGAATATCCATTAAATATTTCCCATAAGAGGATTGAGTCAAGTGTGGCGATGGGGATGTATCACCTAAGTAGTGGATATCACGATCAACTTCTACCTCCTCTTCTTCTTCATCAAGCACTAAATTATTTTGCGAAGGAGCTTGTACCCTCTGATCATCTCTCTTTCTCTTTATAGGATATCTACGAAATATTTGGGAAGCATTATTTTGTCTCCTTTAGTTACCTCTGTTATCATTGTTTTGAGCATTTATATATGTCTGTTTCCCTTTTGATTTTAATTTCTCAATTTCACTGGAAAGAGATTTTACTAATTTGGTCAGCTAATCTACTTGAGAATGGACAATAGAGGAATCAAAATTTGAAGCTTCAGCTCTATGTTTTCTCCTATCCCTATCAGATTTCCCCCTGATCTTATCTGATGCCACTATGTTGGATTCTACCTCTAAGGCAACATCTTGCATATAAACCAAGGAAGGTGACCTTCTTTCTCTCAAAAGGAGGCAGAATTCAAAATCAAATGCACTGGCATAACTAATTTTTTCCATGGTTTTAGTGGGTTTGATCTCATCAAGGATCTTCTTGTACATTTTGTTAAATATTTTACAAAAGTCAAAGACAAACTCTCCTTCTTTCCTTTTCAAAGATCCAAATTCGGTGATGTAGTACAAAAAATCCTTTTTTTCACCCCAATGCCTCAAGAAGGCTTCATACAATGCCTCAATACCAATAATGGATCCAGGGGATAGACCCCTAAACCACTTCCTAGCCTCACCAAAAAGGCTTTGGATGAAAACCCTCATCCAAACATCTTCATTTTCAATATTTTGGTTATCTGCATAGTTGTAGAAAGCATCAAGATGTTCCTCAGATGTTACATCTTCTTCTCCCGTGAACTTAAGCATGTATTTCAAATAATCTCTAGGAGGGAGAGCAGTCACTAGCTGAGGTAAGACTAGAGGAGCATATCTTGCAGCCACTATGGCATCCATCCTATTTGCAGGGGGGTTAACAACTGCCATTTGATTTTGGATGCTAGGTGAACAAAGAGGAGAAGGAGACTTGGTTGTGTGCAAATTAGGAGAAGAAAGAACAAATGAAGGGGGAGTTTCAGTCTTCACAACAACAGGCTATGTCTTGGAAGAGGATGGTAAGGTCTGAGAGGGAGATGAAGTTCCTACTTCTTTGGAAGAAAAAGTTTTAACAGAAAGAGGTGTAGCAAAACCTAAATTGGGGAAATCTTCAAAACTATCAAGACTGAAACACTTCTCAATATCAGGGGAAGAGAATATATTAATGTTTTCTTCTTTCAATTTAGTTTCAATGTAAGATTATTCAACATGAAACTCTTCAAAATCAAGTTTTTAAGATACTTCAGCAGAAGATAAAGGAAGCTTACTTGATAAAACAACTAGATTATCAAGAGTGGAATCATGCAACTGACCAGAAGCACTTGTAGCAGTAGCATACTTTTTTTTTTGAGAATATTTTCCCTTCTTGATTATCTTCTCTAGGTTAACCTCAGGTGGAACCAAAGGTAGGTGTGGACTTGATCTCATATATCTGCCATTAGGTGCCAGAGTTGAAACAATGGAGTTGCCAAGTGCAGGGTGAAATCTTCAAAATAATGAAGTTTAATGCATCTTTAGAACTAGAATACTGTGTCATTTTAATCCCAGGGAAAAGTCTTCAAATCATTCCCCGGCAACGGCACCAAGAATATTAGCACTAGGAGTCACCTTCAGATTGCATGGAAGGCAATCCTAGTACCCATCAAGTTATAAGTGAATGTAATGGTGTTTAAAGGGTCAAATGGAAAAGGACTCAAATGATAATATTCTAACTCAGATAACAAGGCTAGCATGCACCAACAATTAAGGTCTTGGATAAATTCAATCAGTAGTTTTAGAGTAAGTATGAATAGAGGGTAGAATTGATTGAGAGAAGTGTAGGGTCTGTTGTAAAAATCAGGTCCACAAAATCCTAATGAGGAAATTTTCTTAACACAATATCTTCTTGAACTGAGAAACTAAGGAAGCTAAATAAACATCATGATAACATAATGATCAAACATCCATCATAACATCACCACAATAATTCATGTGAATCATTCAAAGCATGAAAATTTAGCATCAAAATAAAATAATCTGAAAGAGAAGCTGATTACTATTAGTCAAAAAGTCTTAAGTCTAGTACATCACTAGATCACAGTTACTTCCTCAAAATATTACAGTATCAGGGAGCCTTGCTCAACCATCCCAGATTTAGTAGCAATGGTGGGTGACAAAGGAATTGCCCTCTGTTATTGAGGAGTTGGTGCTAAATCCAACTTGAAATGAGAGGTAACAACAAAATGCTCCAATGAAATCTCTTTTTTACCCAATTCCGCAAAGACTAGCATTCTGATTAATTGAGAGTGGAAAAGGCTAGAATCCACATCTTTATATTTAGCTTGTATCATGTTTGACATCTTACCTATACTCCTCAACAAGTAATAAGGAATATTCATCTCAACCTTACCAGAAAAATGTACCAACATCCTTATATGGTACTGGTACAATGTGTTAAATCTCCCTTCACAAGTAAAATATCTTTGTATGATATTCAATAATCTATCAAATTGTTCAATCAATTGACCCCTTGGCATATTTTTGGAGAAATCATTGCCTTGATATTTAGGTTTAAAAAGATCTTTTTGATATGATGAATGCAAATCCATGGCTTTGAACCATTTTTCACCTGAAAGGGGAATTCCTGTTGCAGTTGAGATAGAGGCTTCAATCACCTCAAACTCCAAATCCCCAACCTTGGTTTTCCTTCCATCAGACTCTAATGCAAACTATATTTCTACCTCTGGATGGCATCTCTGCATGTTTTGATAGAAATATAGGCACCCTACTCTTTGAAAGGCCTCTCTTGCCATGGGTTCTATAAAAAAAATATGCATGTCCATCGGTTCTGTCCTAACCACCTTTCCACCTTTATGTGTCTTCCTCGATTGAGGAGTCTCCATAGCTCAAAATGAAGGATTTTAAAAGGATTAAGGGATGGTAATGACCAGAAAAGATTTAACTCAGGCTTTAAATGTACAATGTTGACCCTTTTTAAACAGACTGTTGATTAGTAAGCCAAGATTGACCTTTGGAATTACACTCTTAGGCTTATACAAGTATTCGAGAGTGTAAACAGTGAGGGGGTAATCTGAAATTGGACCTCTACAATTGAATAAAAATGCCAAACTCCGAGGTGAAAGGAACCAAGGAAAACAAAGAGGGTTTGAGCAGTACCTCTGGGTAGCACAACACATACACAGAGGATAGGCTATTTATAGGCTTGTGATTTCAATGGTTAATGAAAACAACAGTAATCAGACCATATATACGGGCAATGAAGTTTACATCTCTGAAGAAGAGAAAATACAAGGCTACCATGAAAATATGGGTCCCTTACTATTGTGCAAGCTCAACAAACCAAAAATCCAAGAACAAATTTCCTATGAAAATTAATATGCAGAGGAGGCAACACGGGATACTTGTGGAGTAGAAACCTGTTGAGATATTCAATGCAACCTTAGGATGAAATTGAGAAAACTTCAGCCATGGAATCTTTCTCAGTATCGGATTTGGTTGACATGTTGTTGCCTGATCAGAAATTGTGAATTTGCACAGTACAACACTATTGAGTTTTTCAACATTAGAAACCATTACTAAGTCTCATAAATTTAATATATTTGAAGGAATATTTAATGGACTTTTGGAACTAAAAACAAGGGACATGGCCTTAGTCATGGAAATCATGACTCGAGGTGGAAGTATGATGAATGTGATAGGTGCTACGGAATTGCCTGATGAGTAGGCAGCGCATCCACTTCAAAAAGTGATTGGGAAGGTAAGCAAAGACAATGAGGCATGCCTATGAGATCATGAGTGAGGAGGAAGGTGTGTCACATCAATCTAGTCATGGGAGGGATCGACCTAGGGACAAGTCATGAACGGGACCAAAATAAGTCATGAGCTAAAAATGGTTCAAGGATCAAAAATCAATTTGAGGATCAAACTAGAGATAAGAATAAAAAACTTTAATTATCTAAGGGGTCCTACCAAACATAAATTTTAAAGGGATGAGACTTTAAAATAAAATTTAAAATCTAAGGCTTAAAAAGGATTGAAAACAAACTAAAAGACCCAAGGAAATTTAGTGTTATAACACTTTCAAAAGATTTTCCAACTCTTTTCTAATAGTAGCATCAAGTGCGGGGTTAATGGGTCTTCGTTTTTTCCTCACTGGGTTTATCCCCTCCTTGATAGGAATGACATGTTGTATAAGAGAGGGATCAAAACCATAAATATCCTTGTATGACCTTGCAAAAAAATCTTAAAATTCACTTAGTATTTCTGCGAATTTATCCTTTTCTTTGTCGGAACATTGGGCACCTAGTTTATCCATGTTTGGATATTCATAGGTCTCGAGGTTGAAATAAATGGTATCAACCACCTTCCTTTTTGACTCCTCTTCCTTACGTGTGTCTTTGTTGCTCACATCACTCGATGAAAATGAACTTTCAATAGCAGTCAAGTCGTTTGGAAATTTGTCATATTCAATAGATATGATTTCCCGAGGATTAAATTATTCATTTTGTATGAAAGCATAGATGATCCCATCATTAGGGAAAACCTTCCATGATTCTACATTGGCTGGAATGTGAGGACGATATAAATATTGAGAAGTACAATCAGGCCCTTGTGGTAGAAGTTGTCGAGTAGGAGATGCTGAAAATACAACTAACCTATCATCCATTGAATTAAGTTCCCTCTTAACATGAGTAATGTTAAATGATAGAATATTCGAGATAAATGCCCAAATAGCTTGGGTATAGCATTTCATCAACTTATTTCTAGGAGAATAGATTTTATGCACAAGGTTTACAACAAGTTCAGAATGTACAAAAACTGTAAGGTGGTCGCAGCCAAGGTTATAAGCATTTTCGATGCCTAGCAATAAGGCTTCAAATTCAATGACATTGTTTGTGCAAGTGAACTCTAACCTAAAAGAAAAGTTTTGAATCTTGCCTACAGGCGAGTATAATATAATTCCAGTTCCATTTCCTTCATTTGAGCATGAACCACCGAAATGCATGTGCTGCATACCATCCTCTAAATAAATTTATTCTAAACTTGTGTCACCCTTATGAGAAAATATAGAGTATACCCCTAATTCTTCCTCAAGATAATTTACATTGGGTTGAGGAGTTCTCTCCATGTATGGTGAAATTATTCCTTCTCTTAGGACTATAATATTCTTTCCATTCTAGGGAATGGATAAGCCTGTCCCATTGAGCGAAAGATATCCACCTGTTAGGTCTCGCCAGTCTCTTCCTAGGATAATAGAATAGTTTCTTACTAGCATGTCAATTACTTGGATGCTAATGGTTGTCCTTATTTTGGGATGCACACATAGAACTAAAGCTATGACTTTGATTTATCCTATTTTTGAATGTTGTAGACTGTTATAGGAGAGCATTCTTCTAGAATTTCATTGGTACATGATAATCCTATATCCTCCATAATGATTTTTGACATTACGCTTGGACCCGAACTGCCATCAAATAGGAAACAATGGGATATCTTGTCCATAATTTTTACATAAATGAAATTGGATGATTTTTTACAGGGTGTCTAAAATTATTTACACCTATTTTATTTACAGTGGAATCCTCTTCTTTTGCCTCTTTAGAAAGATTGGCTATGGTAGACTCTTTTCCTTCCATAAAATTCTTGAGATTCTTTTGTTGTTCAGGGACGACACCCATGTCCAAAAGAGTATAGCATTGGCATTGATATTATCCAATTGGTTAAGAATATTATAGTTGGAGGAGGGAACAAGGGAGGGAACTCCATAACTCTCAAGAAAATTGACATTTTATGCATTGGTACCTTGTGAAGACGAGGATGGAGTGGAAGAAGCATGAAGAGGGTCATGTTTCCCTTTAGGAGCATAATATTTGTTCCTAGTATTTATAATCATGAAATCTTCTGGTTTTGCCCAATCTAGAACAACAATGATGGTTTAGGGCTTCTTGCCAGGGATTTCATCTCTGGCACTCTTCTTAACCTCACAAATACTTTCTTCATGATTTTCCTCCCAAAAATTACACCCACTGTGAGACATGATGTCTTTTGGTGTTCCTAAAAGGTGTTGAAGAATAAGATGATTCCCTAGGAGTAAGCGAGGGAGCACTCCCTTTTTAGTTCATATGTTATCATTAGGTTGTTCATATCTTGTACAACTTACAATAGGGTAGACATATATGTTTGTTTGACAGAGTCTCATTTGGTGAGACCTATTCTTTCAAGTTTATCTTCATACTCCACCCAAGTGTGGAGACCGGAGCCAAGATTGTCAGTATTCTTTTCTTCGAGCCTATAATGATAAGGAGAGGGAAGCGCATTATATTAATGCATGAGGGCGGCTTGGTTTTGGGGGTGAATTAGTTCAAGGATTTGATTGTACAGTTTGGTGAACTGAAGGTTAAAGGATTTGATAGTTTCACCATATTTATAAGAATTATTGTTATATTCCCTTAACTTTTCAGTCAGGCTCTTAGATTGTTCATAAGTGGACATGAACAGTTAAACCAACTCTTCCGAAGTGGAAAGGATCTTTGGAGGGAGATAAAAGAAATCAATTATTGATTTCCTTTCAAGGGAGTTGACAAATAAGAGCATGCAAGTATCATTATCATTAGCTATGATATTGTGACAAGCATTAGAAAATGTCACTAGATGTTCATTTGTAGAGAGACTGTTATTTCCCGAGAACCTAAGAATATGCTCCTTAAATTTTGGTAACAGACGAGTAGAAAGTGCTAGATTCAAGGGAGAAGATACGTGCCACAGGGTAGTAGTAACATCTTCTTCAAACTGAAAAAGTATGTTCATCACCCTACTCATGTGATTGATTGGAACCTGGTGCAGGTGGAACCCGAAGGCGATTTCCTGGTGGAACCCCTACGAATTATGGACCGGAGAGAAATAACACTTTGCAACAGAGTCATCGCTCAGGTAAAGGTGCAATGGAAGCACTTTAGTCCTGAGGAGGCCACTTGGGAGTTGGAGGGATATTTGCAGAAATCTCATCCAATCCTGTTCCAAGAAAGGAACGAACGCTGAGGACAGTTTTTTATTGAAGGGGGAAAGGACGTGACATCCCCCCAAAAAATAAGTATTTTTGAAATTTAAAATTTGTTGGGAAATTATTCTGTTTTTAATAAATTTGAATTTTGATATTTTTTCCATTTATGGAAATTCCGAATTTCTTGTAATTAATTATTATGACTATTGGGCAGAGATCTGATTTGACCCAACTAACCATTTGACTATGACACTTGTATGAAAACATAATATTTTATATTGATTGCAGGACGATAAATGCAATAGCCATGTTAAAATTAGCTGACCATGACTCCATGAGTGGGGAACATGTTGGAACTACCTCTGGGTTGATTATTACAAGTGGAAAATCGGAGATTTGGCCATGGGTAGTCCCTAAAAATCAGGGATTTAGAAATATGCAAAAATTCCCAAGGGGGAAAGAAAGACCTAGGCAAAAACATTGTTGTTTTTTTTTTGTTCTTAAATAACATATGTGAGGAGACAAGATGATGCCTAGTATGTTGGGTAAAAAAAGGAACTACTAAATACTTGCTATTACGAACATTGATTCGGAGTGTGAGGGAAGGGAGACGATTACTCATAGAGGAAGACATTGTTGAGGAGGATTTTCCAAGTTTTCCCTCATGGATTCATGGTCATGCTAGGGGGTGAATTGGGTAAGCATTGGCTGTCCTATTCTACGGTTGGGAGGAACATGGTTGTCCCCTTTGTCTTCCCACAGAATGGATTCAGATATGCTAAATATTATTCTTCTTTGTTTTGAATGATTTTGTATATCCGATATGACGCTTTGTTTGGGTTAAGTTGAAATAATTTCCATGTAGGAAATTTGTTCATTGTATGGAGTTTATAATCAAAGACCAAAATGCTAGAATGAGGCATCCTGAACTAGAATTCTAGGGAGAATGATCTATGTAAAATAAACTTCAAAGATTGTGTATGTCTATTTTTCTAAGATTTAAATTTTTGGTAGAAGTAGTTAGATACGAACGAACTTGAAAAAAGAACAAATCTACCTAGAGGTGTAGGTCTACCCCTATAATTGAAATTCTGGAAGTAACTGATTTGTATGAATGAGCTAGGAAGGATTAGATCTATTTACAGGCGTATACTTACTTTTGTAGTTGAATTTAGTAAGCAAATTTGTCTATGAATAAGTAGAAATCTGAGCAAGTCTATACACGTATTTCCATAAATTTATATCTATATATGCAATGAATATAGATATAGTTACAGTTAATACTTTCTGTAGTTTCATTAAATAAAGATTTAATGACTGCAATAGGAATCCCACTTACACAAAATTTTATTGTCATGATTTTGAATAAACAACTATGTCTCTAGGAGAACAAGATAGCCCTGGTAATGAAATTATGGGGTAGGATGAGATCCGATTGATGAATGATTAAATAGTCATTTACTTTGGACAAAAGGCAGAGCAAAACCTGTACATAAATTATTGTATTTTAATAATTGGATCCCAAAGGTTTAAGTTACATTGGAAATTCTTTCCCTTCCCAAGCCGATAGGAAGACTGAGGAAAACAATATTGTTGACTACATCTCAGTTGCAACACGATTAGTTCTAACTCCTGAAGGGATACAGAAGGGAACTCATATACCTTCTTACACCGAGTACGTAGATGAGCAGCTAGGACCTTCGAGTAGACAGAAACCTGTAAGAATCCACCATATACGATGATCAGTAAAATCTTATACGAAGACAATGTAAGAAGACCACGATTTAAGTGCAAATGTTTATAAACACATCATACCAACGCTTACTTAACTTCAAAACTCGAGGCACGTGATCCTTTTATTGACATTTTCCATCTGGATAGCCGTACAGGGCCGAGGGTGAAGGAGTTAATACTCATGGATGGGTACCCTCACATCAAACATGGCCCATCATTAATGATATGTTTCAACTCTTAAAATGAATGATACAGTTGTAGTAAAAAATCTTTACACAGTATTCTTTAATAATAGAAATACAGTAATCGACTAAATCATAATTTCATTATGTATGTGAACAACAAGAATATCTATTTTTAGGTGGAATAGAGCTTAATTCTCCCATTCAAACCAGGAGTGCCCTAACTGTTGAGTCTAATCTACTTGAACTCCTTTTTCACAGAATATCTTAAGTCAGCAAAGTAAATGCAGAGGATGCTCCGACCAATTTTTTTGGTAATTAACCTAGAATAACTACTTCCCTCAAACTCACGAATGCTCGGAGATGAATTCTGGCACATGATAGAGGGTTTACAAAAGAAAACCTAGATCTCGATCCTGGATTGGTAGGGCTAACACTCCTTCTTGGTAAACAGAAGAGAGTCGTGACAACCTCAAAGAAAAGGATCATTACTACAAGGTCAAGGATGTCTCTGAATGTAATGCAAGGAAGTTAGACAAAAGGAGAATTCCACAGGAAGAAAATGAGGGAGAACACAGAACGACATCTTGGCGCGGACATTTTATTCCAAAAAAATTATAATCTTCCTATTGAAATAACTAGGGTATTAATGTCTGTAAGTTTAGAGAAGAACTTACCCAGAATGTAATACATGGTGTCTACAACAGGATGGAGGCAACCACAAGGGCCATAGTCTTCACCTCTAAACCCCCTTCACAAAGAGCCTCTTCAAAAGAAAAGAGAGAACTCAAAATGAAAAACCTTGAACCCTATCAAAACCTAAACGATGCCTTGTCACCTCGAATTAATTATGGAGAGTGCTAAGGATGGGTGAGCCATGTGACCCGGGAAGGGTCGGCATGACACTTCAAGTATAGAGCCAAGCGATTTTAGTATGACTATTAGATTGGCTTAATGATGGTTGCAGAACCTTTAATACCCTAACAGGGAATTCCTTTCCCACTTAAGAAATGTCGCTTCCACACCCCCTGCGATAGGTCTTAGGTAGTGGTTTGATTCTCATTGTCACAGGTCCACTGGTTACATGACATCGAGCTTTCAATTCAATCAGTATCCAGTTTTATGAACCATTAAATGACTAGGACCTGGAGGCTTGCGACAGTTACTGGTCCTTAACCCGACCCTTGGCTAAGTTGGTAGGAACCAAATAAATTTCCATAGGAGTAATATTTAGAGAAAACTTGGGCATGAGTATAGTATGGAGATCTTATGCCAAATAGGGTGACCGTAGTATGGATCATAAAGTCTACATTAATCACTTAGTCCCTGTTAGGACCACATATTGCACCTTTTTGCCCATACTTTTTGCCATTATTATACCTTTGATCACCTGTATTTAGCCCCATATTATCACTTCATATGATCACTCCAAGGTATACAATGTCCTTTCTCATTACTATATGTTTAATCTGTTTTGCATAATACTTTACATTACTTTTGAACCTAACCATTGATTAGAAGTGCATAAGTGTCCATATCTGCAGAATAGTATTCAAGACCGATGCTAAAACATAGAGCTGTCCAAAGTTGCTGTTGAACTGATGCTGAACACGGAAGCTGCTACACAGCCCAAGGATGCATATGCTGAAACACGGAACTTCCACAAAGTCTAAGGTCGCATATGCCGAAACACAGAGCAGCTACATAGTCTGGGGATGCAGATGTTGAAACACGAAGTTGTCACGCAGTTCAGAAGTGCAGATGCTGAGACACAGAGGAGACCGCCACGATGATGAAACAC
>JZKD02S0339184.1:0-11164 GCA_000966675.3 Picea glauca | reverse complement strand
CATGTTGCATAAGCAAGTTAACAAAGACTCTGGCACCAAGCAAGCAATTAGTGCTACACAAATGTCAAAATACATATCCCAAAGAAAAAGGGATGATCATGGAAATGATAGGAAGTCAAGAAGCATGAGCAGACACCATCATTCTCCAAAGTAGTCCACTAGAAGAACTCATGCAAGATCGGGGCCAGGGAGTAGCCTAAGCATGTTTCCTGTTAGGAGGAAAAGGAGAAGGCATGAGGCATACATCTTGCAAGGTGAACTCAAGAAGATCACGCCATCAACATTCAATGGTGAGCATGGGAAAGGAGAAGAGGCAGAGGCTTGGTTATTGGAAATGAAGACATATTTCTAGCTACATTATTACCCCTCTCGAGAAGAAGCTAGAATTTCCACCTACAATTAACAAGGAAAGGAAACCATGTGGTGGGATCAACTTAAGCAAGCCAAGAACCTTGATGAGAAGAGGATCTCATGGAGACATTTCAATGGATATTTACAAGAGAAATATTTGTCCAAGAATTACTATAAAAGAAAGATGAAAGATTTCTTTGAACTCAAGTAGGGAACCACGACAATGGAGGAATATGAGAAGAGGTTCTTTGAATTGTTGAAGTATGTAGACTTTATCAAATATGAGAAGGTCAAAATCCAAAGGTTTCTAAGTGGGTTACCCTCCTTCTACAATGTCAAGATCCAATATGATAACCCCAAGACTTTGGAAGAGACCATAAGGAGAGCATGGCATATTTATGAGCAGAGAACATGAAGGTCAGTGTTCCAAAAGGCTTGGAATGAAAAGATGAAAGGGAAAAATGATCAAAGGCAGAAAGGTTTTAAGCCACCATTTTTCACAAATAATTCCCAAACAAATCAACATGGTCAAGCAATCCAAAATGATCACAAGACTGCAAATTCATTTGGGAAAAGGCCAAGGCAACAACCTGTACCATGTTGGGGATGTGAAGGGAATCATTTATATAGAGACTTCCCTCACGAAGGGGAAAGAATGAGGATTGTCCACAACATTCTAGAGGATGAAACAGTGGAAGACATGGGAGGAAGCATGCCAAGTATTTATGCAGCCTTGGACAACAAGCAAGTTGAATATCAATCCCCCATCATTGAAGTGGAAGGTAAGATTGATAACCGACCCATAACAATTTTGATTGATTTTGGAGCTAGCCATAGTTACATAAATGCTAATATTGTTGAAAGATTTCACTTGCAAAGAAGTAATCATGAGAAATATTGGTTAGTTCAGTTAGCCACATGGGCTAAGTGGAAAATCAATGAGTTGGTTAAAGATTGTCAAATAGACATGAATGGACTTCGCATGAAGGTAGATGTAAACATCCTGCCATTGGGTTCATACGACTATCTAATTGGCATGGATTGGTTGGAAAAGCACCATGTTGTCCTAGACTGTTACAACAAGACAATCACATGTCTTGATGAACAAGGGCAACAAGGAAAGATTCAAGGCATTTCGAGAGTTGTAGTTGTTAGAGAAATTTCAGCTATGCAGTTGAAAAAGAGTTTCAAAAAGGGATGTCAAGTTTTTGCAGCCCACATTGAAGAGACAGCCAAATATAAAGTGGAAAGCATTGAATACCATTCAGTCTTAAAGGATTTTGAAGATGTATTTTGGGAAACCCCAGGATTGCTACCAAAAAGAGACATTAACTCTTATATAGATTTGGTGCCAGGAGTTTCCCCAATGTCCAAGACACCTTATAGAATGGGCACACCATAATTGAAGGAATTGCTAATGCAACTTGAAGAATTGTTAAAGTAGGGGTATATACACTCAAGTGTGTCACCTTGAAAAGCCCCAGTGGTATTTGCAAAGAAGAAAGATGGAACCTTAAAGTTGTGTATTGATTTTAGACAATTGAATAAGGTCACAATAAAGAACAAGTATACTTTACTAAGAATTGAGGATTTGTTTGATCAACTAAAAGGTGCAAGAATCTTTTCAAAGATTGACATGAGATCAGGTTATGATCAAGTAAGGACAAAGGAAGAAGACATCAACAAGACCGCATTCAAGACAAGATATGGGCATTATGAACTTACGGTAGTGTCATTTGGACTCTCAAATTCCCCAACATTCTTCATGTGTTTGATGAATGGAGTGTTCAAGGAGTACCTAGACAAGTTTGTAATTGTGTTCCTAGATGATATACTCATCTACTCTAAGTCGGAAGATGAACACGAGCAACATTTAATAATGGTGTTGCAAGCTTTAAGAGAGCATAAATTGTATGCTAAGATAAGTAAGTGCATCTTTTACCGAAAGAAGATTCACTACTTGGGGCATATGATTTCAAAAGAAGGGATAACAATGGACCCTGAGAAGATAGAGGCCATTAGAGGATGGCTAGCGCCAAGAAATGTCACAGAGGTCAGATCATTCATGTGTCTTGTCGGTTATTACCAAAGATTCATAAAAGAGTTCTAAAAGATTGCAAGTCTAATCAGTTCTTTGCAAAATAAGGGAGTGAAGTTCAAATGGACTTTCAAGTGTGAAGAGAGTTTTCAACAATTGAAGAAAATATTGACAGGTGCACCAATCTTGAAGATTGTAGATCCGAGCGAAGATTTTGTTATGTGCACCGATGCATGCAAGGATGGGCTCAGTGGAGTCCTTAGTCAAAAGGATCATGTGGTATGCTATGAATCTAGAAAACTAAAAGAGCATGAAATAAATTATGCCACCCATGATCTACACTTAGCAACAATTGTACATGCACTAAAAATGTGGAGGCATTACCTCATGGGTAAGAAATTCGAGTTAAGGACAGACCATTGTGGTTTGAAACATTTGTTTGGACATCCAACACTAAATGCTAGACAAACTAGATGGTTGGAATTTTTGAGTGGGTATGACTTTGAAATTAAGCATATAAAAGGCAAGGAAAACCATATGGTTGATGCACTCAACAAGAGAGCTCATGAAGTGCATATTACAGCCATTAGCATGCACATGAATGATCTAAAAGATCAAATTGTTGCAACAACAAATTTAGATCAACATTATCTAAAAGTAAAAGAGGTATTACAACAAGGTAATTTTCAGCATAAATTTAATTCTTATGAGCTAAAAGAAGATGGAATTCTTATGTACAAAGGTAAGGTGTATGTGTCGAATTCCAGTGAGATGAAAAATGTAGTTATGAAGGAAATGCATAATGTGCCATATGTCGGGCACTTAGGATATCAAAAGACAATTACAGCTGTGAGAAGCCAATACTTTTGTCCATGAATGAAAAAGGAAGTGGCTAATTACATAGCCATATGTCTAGAATGCATAGACATTCAACAGGTTTGCTACAACCATTGCCCATTCTGAAATGAAAGTGGGAAGTTGTCACGATTGATTTTATTACTAAGCTGCCCATAACAATGAAGCAACATTATTCCATCATGGTGGTGGCAGATAAATTGACTAAGACAACACATTTTATTCCAGTAAAGACTACACACAATGGTAGCAAATATTGTAGAAATATACGTGAAAGAAGTTGCTAGGATACATGGAGTGCCTAAGACAATAGTTTTAGATAGAGATCCAAAGTTTACTTCCAATTTTTGGAAAGGTTTGTTCAAAGGGTTTGGAACAAATTCAAATCTTAGTACAACGTGTCACCCAGAGTCAGATTGGAAAATAGAGAGAACCAACAGGATAATTGAGGATATGCTTAAAATCTATGTGATGGACCAGCCATCAAAGTGGGAAGATTATATTCATTTAGTAGAATTTGCATACAATAACGTGTATCAAGCCTCATTGAAAATGAGTCTGTTTGAAGCATTGTATGGCAAAAAATGTAACACACCAGTGAGTTGGGATAATCGAGCAAATAGAGCAATTGTTGGGCCAGATTTGTTGAAGGAAATGGAAGAGCAGATGGAAAAGATAAAGCAAATTTAAAGGCTTCCCAGGATAGGCAGAAAAGTTATGCAGACAAGAATAGAGTGTTTAGAGATTTTAAAGTGGAAGAGCACGTGTTCTTAACAGTAAAGGCAAAGAGAAGATCAATAAGATTAGGTTATTGGCCAAAGTTGGCAACAAGCTATTGTGGGAATTTTGAAATATTAGAAAAGATAGGGCCAGTTGCATAGATGCTAGCATTTCTTGCATCCACGAGAGTGCATAATGTATTTCACGTGTCATTATTAAAGAAAGGTGTGCTTGACCCTAACCACATAATTGATTGGAATGTGATCCAAGTGGAGCACGAAGGGGATTTACGGGTGGAACCAGTATGTATCCTGAACCGGAAAGTCAAAGTGCTCAGGAACAAGGCCATAGGGGTTGTAAATGTTCAATGGAACTGTTACGGTCCTGAAGATGCTACATGGGAGCATGAAGAAAACATGTTGGCAGAATACCCACAATTTTTTTAAAATTTTGAAGAAAATGGAATGCAAGACTCCATTTTGAGCAACTAGAGTTCTGGAACCACATCTCAAAGTCCTAGTCAACTGTACCGGGGACCTTGATAAACAAATGGCTCATTCCTTGGGTTAGCCTTGATAAACGAATGGTACATCCCTTGTGTTATCCTTGATAAATAGATGGAACATCACCTGGGTTAGCCTTGATAAACGGATGGTACATCCCTTGGGGGTTATCCCTAATAAACAAATGGTACATCCCTTGGGTTATCCCTGATAAATGATTGGTGCATTCTTTGGGTCAACGAGTTGAGAGGAATGAGAGATTATGGTTGGAGTTGTTGCTGGAGTTGTAAAATTGTAGAATTTGTATTTTCTAAGTACTGTGATGTAAATTTGCATATATGTATATCGACATAGAGTGCACCAAGGACGACACACAATTGTAGGGGAGAGGGAATGTAACATCCCGACTATAATCCCCAGTTTAATCAATGCTTATGTAGATATAATGTGTGGCTACGATCAAAGCGATGTAATATGCAAATTGTATTTTTATGTTTTAATAATAAAATGTGATACCAGCTGCTAAGGGGACATGGACAAGAGATGGGGGTTGAATTAATCCACAAGAGAGGGAAGTGTCTAAGATAATGGCCAAGAGGGATCCAAGAAGGAATTACCCATGTATATTAATTCAACCCATTTTCCTAAAATTGTTAATTGTATGTGAACCTTCCAATTTTTGATTGAGTGTTCTCAAAACCAATCATTGAATGTATTTAAGAGGGTGGGTGTGAGTGGTCATGTCCCATAATTATTGGGCACATGGAGGTTGAGTACAACCAGCTTGGGGAAGAGTGTGAGTCAAGCAAGGCAAGCGAACGAGAGAAAATTCGTATGGGTTGGGACAACAATTTTACACATAGAGTTTTTTTTTGCTTGTGGAGCAAGTAGAGAGCAAGGAGGAGAGCTTGGATAGGGTGCAACCATGGAGGGAGAATTCTAGAGCAAGTTGAAGCGTATTTGGAGCTGGAAACTGAAAAACCAGGTTGTCAATCCTGAATATTGAACTCATGTGTGAGTTGCACTAAAACAACATGTGTTTGTTGGTAGTTTTCCTAGAAAAAAGATCCCTTGAGTTCCCAACTGAGAGATTCCTAGCTACATGTGCTAGAGAGGCCCCGATAAACGAATGGGACGCCCGAGGGTTTGAGATCAGTGAAGGGGTACATTCATTGGGTCGGGCAAGTTAAGATGAAGAGAGCTGGTGGATAACCATGATAGTTGTAGGAAGATAGCAGTGGGTTGTGAGTTTTATGAGCTGTGAGTGGACTGTGAGATACCAACCTCTTGTGGATTACTAGCCTCAGCTCGAGGGCGACTACCCATTAATATTTGGAAAATTCAGTCTATGGTGGGGTGGAACGTTCGTCCAAAGCAACTGGCTGCACAACTCTTGTTAAAAGAGTGTTTTATCTTGTTGTTGTGTTATTTACATGTGTTATTGTTGTGCATGAACTTTGTGTAAATGAGAATGATTTATATGTTGTTGTAATGAGTTGTTTAGTTGCATTTCATGTTGATTATTAGCATGTTGTAGATGCTTCTATTTTATGGTTGTAGACAGTAGCTAAATCTGTTTTAATTCGTAATTAAAAGCTACAAGAAATTAGGTAACTGTAAATGAATTAATTTAGTTAGCATAAATTTCATTTTTATGAATATTTTGCACCGTAATGTCCCTCATATGAGTTGGTGGATGCTACAATAGGTATGGTTTGATTAAAAAAAACAATACTAATTAAAGTGGGGAATAAGATGTGAATATATATCTCAATTCTCCAATATATAAGATATCACATAGCAACAAAGATCCTATAAAAGAGAAAATTTGTAGATATCCATAAGTCACAATCTCTCGCATTTACCCTCTGGAATATCTTTGCGATATAACGCAACAACAACTCTAGTCTGTACTATTATATTCAAAAATCTCAAGAACAATGATTTTGATATGATAACTCTAGTCTGTACTATTATATTCAATCATGATAATCAACCCTATCAACATAAATAATTTCTCAAGCCGTGAAATATACACAATCTTTCCATTTTAAAAATGATTATGAAGTTTTTCTTATAAATAGATATATTTACTGTATCTAAAAGCACAAAAACTTCATTTAAAACATAACAACAATAATCACCCAAACACTAATAAGAACATCAAAACAACATTGAAAGGAAAAGTCATATTTTAATGTAAACAAGAAGAAGCTGCAGAGCCACTAGTCCCTGCCCTGCAGGGAATTTAAGAGCAATTATAATGCAGAGGTTTAAAACAATTTTAATGGGCAAAAATATTATAATGTAATGCAAATAATTCTTAATTTCAAAGTCATCGTGAAGAGCATCTCTTAGTTCTAAAGTCTTGAAGAGTATGGCTCTCATAGTATTAATTGTTTCAAAATTTATAAATCTTTGAAAGTCCAATAGTATTAATTTTGATAATATTAATCGTATCAAAATTTATAAATTTCTGGAAATCAACAACATGTAGTCGACAATATCATTATTAAATGAAGCATTAGTGATATATTAATTCATATCAAATGTGTTGATTTTCTTTTAATACTTTAGCTTTAGTGTATCACTCACCATTTGAACAACATCAAATTTTATTTTAATACTTTAGCTTTAGTGTATCACTCACCATTTGAACAACATCAAATTTTATTTTAATAYTTTAGYTTTAATGTATCACTSAACATTTGAGCAACAACAACAAATATATCAATTTGAAAAGTTTAAATATATCAATTTGAAAAGTTTGTGTGGATGGTTCTTTCTACCRTTTGCCTTTCCTTAATAGCTACATGTRACCAATAATTTGTCAACTTCCTTAATAGCTACAGGTGTGACCAAGAATTGAAGGGTGAGAGGCATTTGACATATGTCTTATTTTCATGTTTCATGTATAGTGGCATGTGTCATATATATGGGCAACTTCAAAGAGGTAATGTTGTGGTTTCAATGGGGAAATTAACTTTTGTGAGGATGTTGGAGGCCATTCAAGAGTATAAGATAATTTTTTTCCCTTTAATATCATCCCTTGTGATTGTTATTGCAAAATATAATATATTAACACAATATAATATGTTTTCTTTGAAGGAGGTTATCAATGGAACAACACCTTTGGGAAAATATATCATGGAGGAATGTGTCAATAGAATTTCACAAGCCACACATAATACAGGTGTATATCTATATCCCCTTATGCATCATATATGAAAGGAGAGATTGTGCACTTGAACCTGCTTTATTATTTTTCAATCAAATCATTGTGATTTTCCATCTTGTAAGCATTCTTTCTTTGTTTAGTTTATTTTCTTTGTTTGGATCTTGAGTCCTTATGGAGACATGAGTACATCATTGGAAAGTAAAGAGACGAGAAAATGTCTCATATCTCTCTTTCCCCATAACTAAGAGAAAGCACTTATCAATGTGATAATGCTTTGCAAATATTTTGAGAATGCCCCATAGCTCTTTTACCCCAACCTCATCCAAGCCCTAGATCAAGGAGACTTATCTTTTGTAACATTAATTTCATTGTCTTGGTTTTTTATGTGGATCTATGTGGCTTTTGATATTTGTATAGAAATGAAGTATCTAGTTCTAGTTTTTTGCAATTTGGTACTTTGAATATGCAATATAATATTTTAGTATACATCTTCCCTTATCATGGTTTCTTCATTTGCCTATCTTTTAATGACTTTTAGAATTCTTAAATTGATTTGAAACTAATACTATTTGTTGAAGAGTCCATTGTACTTGGACAAATCTGATCTGTTTTATATTAAAGATATGTTATTGGGAGTTAATGGACTATGGTAACTTTTACACTCTTTTTTTTCTTTCAAATTTCACTATATATTCCAGTTTAGTTTTTTCTTCTTTGAGTTTTCAAATTTCACTATATATCCAAGTTTAGACATAGAAAATAAAAATACAATGCAATTTGTGTGATAAGTTAGTTTTTAGTTTAAAAGGTAAGAGTTTTTTTCCTTAAATTTTGAATCTTCTCTTTTAACTTGTAGATTTAATATTTGTATAGATATTTTCCCAACTTTGAAATTTCTTGAGTTTTGTGGCTATGGATCTTTTAATTTTATAATCAATTTTTTTCTTTTTAATCAAAGAAACTTGATGGTGACATTTTTCTCATGTTCTATTTAATACAGATGATTAAATTTCAACAAACATATATTTTGCAGCCTGGAAATTTGTGCATTTAAAATAGAGGAATTTTGAGTTTCTAAGAGCACTCGAATTTAGAGAACAACTTTTCCTCTGAAATTATGCATTTTAACTACTGCATTTGCTGCATTATTTTGTTCAATTTTTTAGGATCATCTATAAAGTCACTTAATTTAACTGGCATCTTTAAACTTTGTAATATTTTACTTTGTAATATTTTTATATTAAGGATAAGCTTCCTTAAAAATGCAATATTTTATCTAACATATTTTTTATAAAGTGTATACTTAATTTATTGTTGTCAATTGAAATGATTTTTTTTGGAAACTTTCCATCTTGAAAGGATTGTGTGATTATATACCTTTCTTATTGAAATTAAGACCTACCCTTCAAATTTAATCACTAATATCAACACAAATAAACCATGTAATACAAAATTAGATCTAAAAGACACAATTCAAATTATATCCAACAAGGCAAATAAAAAAATCCAAAATATATAACACAATTTTATTTGTCTTTTCTTTTATGTTGTTAATTTTCCACATGTGATAAATCTTTAGCCATTAGAACATATATTTTAATCGCATAATATAAAGCTATAAAAGAAGGTTGCATAGAAGGCGCAATACCCATCGCAACAAGAAATGGGTTGTGATAAACTTGCCATGTTTGCTTGTTCAAGTTATGTGTTGGACATTGATGATATTGAAGCCATGCATTTGTTGGTCCCAAAGGAGAAATGCATAGCCTATGGAAGCATGCCACCGCGATCTTAAGGGTCGTAACATTACGGGCCTTGAAAGGGTAATGATATCTCATATTCTTGGCAACAATAACATTATTTTTAATCACCAACATAAACCCCTTTCATGATTTATCCATCGTAGATATTGCTTCTTTTACTCACCTGTACCATGTAAACAAAAGTGTTAAACTCTCTATATTGCAAATCTTATAAGATGAAAAGAGGTGAGTATGGTAATGAATGTGATGCTCCAAATCTTTATTTGTTTCAATCTCTAGAATGAAAATCATTTTAATGAGTTCCTTACGAGCCTCCGTCGCTCTATCAGGGGCATTGAATGAAAGCATGTGCAAGCTTTAAAGTTATGGGAATTCCATAATGCCCATTCCCCTTGGACATGGACATTCTGAAAGCGTAGGAGGCCAAAGCTATTTATAATTAGTGAACATCTTCCCATATTAGCCACAATGTTAGCTAACAAACAATTATGGATGACCCAACTATAACAAACAATTATGGATGACCCAACTATAATGCATAATTCAATTGGAAAACTTACAAAATTCGAACTATAAAGTGAGGGGTATAAAGTGAGGGGGACAAAGAGGAAAGTGATTTACAATCAAGAGGAAAGTGATGTACTATGAGTCCTATTCTGATGCATTTCATAAAGTCGGGATTCAAGGGCTCTGAAATTAATATAAAAAACTAAAAAAGTATCGAAATGAATGATACATTGAAACCTGAAATGCTAGAAACCCTTCCTTGTTACCTTTGGGGCGCATATTCCTTTAACATTTTGAGTGTTGCAGGAAACATTTACTATTTGCACCACAAAATCTCCTCATAAGTTTCTAAATGGAGTGCTCCATTGCTATAAAAAAAAATGCCTAAAATAGTTAAACATCCATACCTGTAGAATGCCTCATAGTTGTGAAAAGAATATTTAACGAATATACTTACCTCTAGGGAAGTTGAGCAACAAAAACACACGGGCTTGATGTGATTGCATAATTATATTGAAAACAGTAAGTGATGCAATTTATTTGCAATTTGTTTATTCACTATATAGACAGTTTATTTATTCAACTATGTTGATTTATTTATTTTTTATATATTAAATTTGGATAATAAACATACACAAAAGTATGGTAAATAGGTAATTTGATTTGTTTCATTGTTTTTAGAAACCAAACTGTGGCATAAAAAACCAGAGCACATGTTTGGGCAACATATGGTTGAGAGATGCACATATAGTAGGGAAAAGCATTCAAGCGCATGTTTGGGAGACAAATGGTGGACATATGGAAAGATGGCAGTGAATATTGTTTAATTCAAAAACATAGGGCAAAACGTGATTACATCCAACTACCCACATTGCATGTAGATTATTTGGTCACTTCAACGTGATTTCCAACTGCTATTCCTTTCATACTGTGTCGGAATCAAAGAGCATTGACATCAATTAACAACTTGAAAGGTGCTCCTTGCATATGGTCCCTGAAAGTATTAATTTTTTTTCATGTGTAGATTGACAACTTGCAACTATGTTATGTGATAGATTGGCAAGTTGGAATGCCATGATATATATTACAATGCAATGGATATGAATTATTATTTTAGTCATTCTTGTGCATTTCTACAAAATTCGAACTATAAAGTGAGGGGTATAAAGTGAGGGGGACAAAGAGGAAAGTGATTTACAATCAAGAGGAAAGTGATGTACTATGAGTCCTATTCTGATGCATTTCATAA
>JZKD02S0339173.1:0-19182 GCA_000966675.3 Picea glauca | reverse complement strand
GTCCATTTGATTTCATTTCCTTTCCTCAACATGGTTGTGATAAACTTCACCAACTCAGCAAAATTTGAAACAAACCTTCTCAGAAAATTAATTTTCCCCAAGAAAGACTGAACTTCTTTCTTGGATCTAGGGAGTGAAAAAAAATTGATAGCCTTTACCTTGGTTGATTCAATCCTTACTCCCTCAGTTGACACAATGTGCCCCAATAATTTTCCTTATTTCATGGCAAATATTGATTTTTTTGTATTTAGAGAGAGGCCAAATCTTCTACACTTCAAGAAGTCTCTTTTCAGATGATCATAATGTTCTTTATCAGATTGTGAGAACACTTTTATGTCATCCAAATAAATGACCTACAAACTTGTCCTTCTCTCCAATAAAATCTATGTCCATGGCTCGCTGAAAGGTTGCTCCTGCATTCATCAATGCAAAGGGCATATTAGCATACATGAATGTGCCCCAAGGAGTGGTGAAGGTTGTATTCTCACTGTCTTCAAGTAAGACAGAGAATTGATTGTAGCCAGAGAATCCATCAATCATAGACATCCTGCATGCAACTGTCACCCTCTGTAATATGTGTCCCATCTTGGGCAAGGGGTAATTATCTTTCTTAGAGCTTCTGTTCACATTTTGGAAATCAACACAAAGTCTGATTTCTCCATTCTTCTTTCTCACTGGGACCAAGTTGGCCACCCACTAAAAAAATCTCAAAGGAACGATAATATGGGCATCCCAAATATTTTTTACCTCTTTCTCCATAATAGGCAATAGCATAGGATTTATTTGTCTCATTTTCTGCCTAAATGGTTTGGCTGCCTCCTTCAGTGGGATCTTATGCTCGATGATACTTGTGTCATATGTTCTAAGGTCTTCATATGTCCAGGAAAACACATCAGCAAATTCTTTTAACATCTCAACGTATTCATCCCTTTGTTCTCTTGACAGGCTTCTTGACAATTTGAAAAATTTTGGGTCCTTCTCTGTACCAATATTACACTCAGACACATCAACACCATCATTTGAGCCTTTAAACTTTACTGGCACATCGTTCTCATCGAACAATCTTTCTAAAGGAACTAGTCCCTTAGGAATGTGGTTGTTAGGCAGCTGAACAATATGGTGATTA
Source organism: Picea glauca (assembly GCA_000966675.3). Classification (NCBI taxonomy): domain Eukaryota; kingdom Viridiplantae; phylum Streptophyta; class Pinopsida; order Pinales; family Pinaceae; genus Picea; species Picea glauca. The sequence goes on along the minus strand of JZKD02S0339173.1, from coordinate 18,056 downwards.
GAAATTTTATTTAAAAATACATCAGCATGAGGGTTACTTTCGGAATCATGATCTTGATCAATGTGTAATGCAGAGAACTCATCGACAGACTCAAGAAACTTTCTGATCTCAAGATCATCCTCAAATACCTTCCAATACTTGACATTGTCAGGTATAGAGGGTCTATATTTCACCTCTATATCATACTTGAGTTTAGGTGGCAGTAGGATTTTGAAATGGCTTGTTGAAACAACCAAAGAATCAGCCATGGTATTATCCCTTCTTGGAATAAATGAAATGTTGAAAACTAAGAAGAAATTGTCAATTAGGTCCCACATCTCATTCCTATAAGTCCTAAGCCTAAGGTGCTTAGCTTGATAAATATTTTTGATCTGATGAACAATTAGCTCTGCATATCCAAATACTGATAGCTCTCATATCCCCATGTCCTTTGCAGCCCTTAAACCTAAAACAAGATCTTCATACTCTGCCACATTGTTGGTAGCTTCAAATTCTAACTTGTAGGACAAGGGTATGGTCTCTTGACACGGTGAAACAAAGACTACTCTAGCACCAACACCTTCCTTAAAAGAGGCTCCATCAAAGAACATCTTCCAAACAGGGGTAGTTGGAGAAGGGATTTCACAAAAAGCAATGGATCGTTTTCTAATTTCAAGATGAGGTTCAGGAGTATCAGTCAGCTGCAATATGTTGGATCCCAAATCAGTGTCAAAATAAAAAATAGGATGGTTGGTGGGGTTTTCTTCATCACTAATGATGTATGCGAGTTGTGCTTCCATGTAGAGTCTCCTTTGTTCACCCCCGAATACAGGAATGGTGGCGTATGAAAGGTCTATCTGCAAGGTTCCCCCAAGTCTCTTTATCCAAGATCTATACATGAGCATGATGAATTTAGGGGGAACATCAGCCACTATGATATCCATGACTACTCTCTTCATTGGCAGCTGGAACAGGGACACAGACAGGTCTTTGATAACCCCAAGGCACTTCACCTTTCTGGAGTCAAAATAATACAGGTCGTGATAGGTTTTTTTAACCTCCAACCCGAGCTCTTCCATGACAATCTTAGGCATACGATTGTGAGATTCCCCTGAATCCATCAAGCAGTTATGAAACACCTTATCATGGATGTTCAATGAAGTGTAGAAGGGGGGGGAGGAGTCATATCTATCCTCTATCAAAGGCCCTAACATGACAACTGGATTTTCATCTTGGAGGTTAACCGAGTCTGTGGAGTGAGATGCAGGTTCGGGCTGGAAAATTTTTGATAGGCACCTTTTGAAATCCTCATGCTAACTCTGAGATAGGCATAGGGATCCTAATATTTTGAATCTCTTGCTCAAAACTATAGAGGAGGGAGGCTTCAGAATCTCCTTCACCTCTAGGATAAGAATTTTTACCACTGGTAGGGGACTATGTGCTTTCCTCTCTTTGTTGTTGTCTTCCATATCTTTAGCAGGTTTCTCATCTCTAGCAGGGTACTCAGGAATGTCAGGCTTTGCTTCTTTCTTCTTGGGTCTTATGTTATATCTATCCAGATCGTTGCTGGTCTTTTTGCCTTTTCTCAGCTCATTCAATTGATCACTTATGAGGGCCTCTTCGTATGCAGACTAAGTTAAATGAGGGGACGAAGATGTATCTCCAAGGTAATGGATCTCATGATCGATATCTTCTCCCTCTTCATTTTCATCAGTAACCAGGTTATTTTGGAGAGGAGTTTGGATTTTCTAATCATCTTTGTCCTTGTTTCTCTGATCTTTTTGGATGATCTGAGGGGCATTAGTTGGTATTTTGAAACTACCCCTATTCTCAGTATTTTGGGAATTCCTATAGCTCTGCTTTCCTTCTAATTCGATATTTTCCATTCTAGTAGAAAGTGATTTTAGTAGCTTGGTCACTTCATCGATTTGAGGGGGGCAACAGATGAACTAGAAGTCAAAGTTTCAGACCTACCTTTTCCTTTGTCTCTGTCAAATTTACTCCTAAGTTTGTTAGCTACCAATATATTGGATTCTACTTGAAGGGATGCATCTTGCATATGATCCAAGGAGGTAGCTCTTCTTTCTCTCAACAAGAGGAACAAATCAGGGTCAAAATCATTAGCATAATTCATCCTGGCAAAGGTTTTTGTAGGTTTAATTTCAGCGGGAATCTTTTTATACATCTTATTAAATTTTTTTGAGAAGTCTGAAACATATTCCCCCTCTTCTCTCTTAAGTGCCCTGAATTTTGTAATATAATAAAGGAGATATTTTTTATTCCCCCAGTGTCTTAAGAATGAATCATCTAGAGAAACAATCTCGTCAATAGATCTAAGAGGAAAGTCCTTAAACCAGTCCCTGGCATCACCATCAAGGCTCTGTACAAAAACTATCATCCACACATATTCATTTTCGATGACCTGAATCTCTGCAAATATATAAAAGGATGCAAGGTGCTCTTCTGCAATCATGTCTCCCTCCCCTTTGAAATGGGGCATGTACTTAAGGTAGTCCATGGTTGGGAGAGAATTCACAGGCTGAGGTAAAACCAGAGGGGCGTATCTAGTAGCCAATATCTCAACCATCATGTTCCTAGGAGGATTAGCACCTGCCATTTGGACGTGAACTGGAGGAGAACCAAGAGGATATGGAGTTTGGACAGGCGAGACTGGTGTTTTGCTTCTGGGAGAAAAAGGAAAAGGTTGAGCGTTAGGAGATAAAGATGAGGGGCTAGAGGTAACATAGGTTTCCCCTTCTGTAACTGCAACAACTCTAATAGGAGGAGGAGTGGTAAATTCTAGAGTAGGAAAGTCTTCTAAGGTCAAATATATCTCCTTACACTTCACAAATTCGGGGGAGAATGGGGTGTCAAATCTCTCTCCTTCAAAACCAAGAATAGGAGGGGATAAATTGACAGGAAAAAACCCAAAATTTAAATTTCTTGAAATTCCAGTAGTTTTTATAACAGGAGAATAATAAATAGTTACTGGAGTTTGTAAAGAGGGATTATGCAAATTATTAGAAAAACTTGGTACAACAGTGGAGGTACCTTTTTGAGCGGTCTTTCCTTTTCTGATAATTCCCTCTGGGTCAGCTTCAGACGTTGCTAGAGGCAACAGTGGAGTGGACCTCGTGTGTCTTCCTTTAGGAGCCAAAACTGAAACAATGGAATCGCCAGGTGCAAGTTGAGATCTTCAATGGTAATGATATCTAATGCACCTTCAGAATCATAGATTCTTTGTCGTTCTATCCCAGGGAAAAGTCTTCAATTCGTTCCGTGGCAACAGTGCCAAGAATGTTAGCACTAGAAGTCACCCTCATATTGCATAGAAGGTAAGCCCAACACCCATCAATTAATACAGTAAATGTAAATGAGTTTTAGGTGATCAAATGGAGAGGATTCAATGATAATAACATTCTAACTCAGATATTTGGACTATCATGCATAAGCAATTGAGTTCTGGAGTCAACTTCAGTCAATAAGTTGGAGTAAGGGTGAATAGAGGGAAGACTTTGGTGAGGAGAGTGTAGACGTATGTTGTGGACATTAGGTCTTCCGACAGCCTAAGGAGGAAAAACTTTAACACAAGATCCTCTTGAATTCAAATCTCAAAGAAACTGAAAGAAATTATAACAACACTATAATATAATATTCATCATAATACAGTCATAACAATCCATGTGAATCAGTCAATCATGAACTCTCTCAGTATCAGAGGAAAATACAATGGAGCAAGAAAGATGACTTAGATTAACCAAGATGTCTCAAAAAACAAATACATGACTAGAGAACCAGTGTTCTTCATAAAAATATTACAATAGCCGAGAGTCTAGCTCAACCATTCGACCTTAAGAAAATATCAAAACTGTCTATAAATACCCAGAAATGTTGCAATCACCAGGAGTGTGATTGAACCACTACCTTCAAAGCCTTCAGTTGACACCTGCTCTATCAGATTGTGCAGGTTTTCTCATGTTAGACGCGAGCCATGCACAATTATGTGCTTTACAGGAAAAATTTCCCATAAGGAAGCTTCAGATCGTTAGCGTGCCTACACGGCTGCGCTCTGCAATGCTTTCCATTTATGGGGTGAGACAAGGTCTCAAATGGCGCCCCCGATCTTAAATAACTACCTTCATTGGGATCAATACAGGGCCTGACACTCATGAATGTTTCCACATGGCGCCATATGATTTTTTCGAGTCAATCTCGACGTCTCGAGGCCAAGCAAATCTTCTTATGTGACCAATACAGACGCTTTCAGTATTTGGCACAGCTCCTCTCCATCGCTCCATATTCAATGTGACCTAGGGCCATGACCCTACACAATTGCGTGATTGCAGGCACGACCAAGGGTGGTTTGAAAGAAAACCACTTTTGTCCCCGCAATTCACCATGAACCGCCACACATCCCTTTCCAAAAATCATGGTTCCGATTACGGCCCGCCCTTGAAATTTTAAAACGTGTGCACCTTCTCACCACACAATGGAGCTTGACCATTGATCTTGTGATATGAGATGAGGCTTCCTGATCAATGGCCCAACTCTGTCACTTTAGATCGACGGATCAGATCTTCCCTCTTCGAATCAACGATTGAGATCTACTTTGTGAATTGGCCTTCAGGAATTTCAATTATCAAACCACATTTCCCTATAAGCAAAACCTCCAGAGCTGAGGATCTGATGACGTGTGGAATTCTGGATTTGGACGATTGAGATCCACTTCAGGTCTCCGGGACTTCGGGAAAATCAAAACTCAAATCTGGCTTACTTCTCCATGTGCTTTTACCCGAAACTGTGGATCTAATGACAGGTCGCTATGGCTGATCAACGACTCAGATCCATTTCGATCCTTTGGGACTTTGGCCCTTCGGGATTTCTAAGAAATTCTCATTTCAAATCTCCCGAAGCTCATTTCCCCTAAAGCTTGGATCAGATGCCACCTGTCTCCTTTAAGATCAACAACTCATATTCACTTAGAGCCTTTTTTTCTAGTGCTATACTTCGCACAAGTTTTCACTCCCGAATATCTGTGAGCCGCTGATATGGAATTTTCCCAAAATCTTCGCCGCTGAAAGATTAAAATTGTCTTTTTCTTATGCTTCAATATCGAAACAAACTGTTTAAGAAAATTGTACTTTGTTTTCATGGCTGTGACCCACACGATCACAGACTTGGACGACTGGCTGCGAGATGAGAAAACATGGAGACCAGGGTGCACAAACAAACAAGGGAAAACATAAAATTATTTTATCGGCTGAAGGGGGAAAAACTTCAAGACTTGGCCTGCGAAAAGGATAGAGATAGGGAAAAACTACAAACTTAGGTAGAAACCACAAACCCACAGGAATCTAACAAGTTCATGTGATAACACAGAGGGCCATGAATCTTGCATTCAGAGGGTTGATAGGAAAATTTATGGAAGACTATCAATATGACTTGACGGGGCATTCAAATAAAAGGGATGATCATATCCATCATTTGAGAAAGGTTTTTGAAAGATGTAGATTATATGGTGTCTCTTTGAATCCAAAGAAATGATTGGTCATTGTGACTCAAGGAAAACTATTGGGCCATATCGTATGCAAGGAAGGGATTTACATAGATCTGGAAAGAATTAAAGAAATAAAAGAGCTCAAACCCCCCGACATCAAAGAAGGGAGTCCAATAATTTTTTGGCAAGATCAATTTTGTGTGAAGATTTGTTCCTAATTATGCAAGCACCGTGAAGACGATAAATTTGTTGTTGAAAAAGGAGCAGAGGTTTGAATGGACATTGGATACTCAAGAGGCATTCAATAATATCAAAGGAGTAATTACCACTACTCATGTCCTTAGTAGTCCAAACTTTCAAAGAGATTTCATCATCTATTCATTTTCTATAGAGACAATTGTTGCATCCATTCTTACTCGGAAGAATATCAAAGGAGAAGAACTCCCAATAAGTTTCATGAGAAAAACCCTACATGACTATGAATTGAGGTATTCATAACTGGAGAAGCAGACCTTGGCTCTTGTAAAATCAGTAGCACACTTTCACACGTACATATTTAACTCCCATGCTATTGCTTATGTTCCCTCATCATCAGTGAATATGCTTGTGAATCAACAATTGAGAGAAGGAAAATGGGCTAACTGGTTGGAAAAAATAAAAGAATATGATATCGAGATTAAACCTTTAAAAGATATCAAAGGACAAGGTTTATGTAAGCTCATCGTGAATGAGGATTCGGTCGATGGAATGATTTCAATTTCAGTCAGGGAACCATTAGCTAATTCATAATGTTACATAGATATTGTATTCTACTTAAGGTCCAAGCAATTTCCTGTCACCATGAACCCCAAGGAGAGAAGAACACTGAAGATGAAGGCAAATCAATATGTGTTAATTACTTACATAATTTTCAGAAGAAATTATGATGGTATACTACTAAGATGCGTTGATGAAAATCAAGCCCAAGAAATAATAAGATAATTCCATGAGGGAATATGCGGTGGACACTTTGCACCTACTGCAATTGCCCACAAGATAATAAGAGAAGGATTCTATTGGACATCGATTTTCAGAGACTCGTATGCCATAGTAAGGAAGTGTTTGTCATGTCATCATTTTTCAGGAAAAATGAAGAGACCTATGATGCCTTTGCATCCCATAATTGTAGAAAAATCATTCTCCCAACGGGGACTTGATGTTGTCATGCCAATTGATATGAAGTCTAGAAAGGGGCATATATACATTCTCACAGATACAGATTACTTCACGAAATGGATGGAAGCGGTGGAATTGAAGAAGGCAGATGCTAAAGAGATAATTAAATTCCTCAAAGCCAATATTTTGTCGAGATTTGGTGTCCCAAATAAATTTATCATAGATAATGGTTCAATTTTCATTGGGTCGAAGTTTACAGAGTTTTGTGGAGAATATGGAATCATCATGGGTCAATCATCTAATTATTATCCACAAGGTAATGGCCTTGTCGAATCCATAAACAAAAAGCTTGTTTAGATACTGAAGAAAACCATTGACAAGAATAAAAGGAATTGGCATCTAAAGCTGATGGACGCATTATGGGAAAGAAGAATGACTCTGAAGGATAGCATCGAGATGTCTCCATATCTATTGGTTTATGGGAAAGAAGTGAAATTGCCAATTAGCCTCGAGATCAATGTGTTGATTTTTGTGGTTAATACCGAAGATACATAAGACAATTCACCCATCCAAAGGAGAATCAATTAGTTTTTGAAGTTGGAAGAAGAACAAAGCAAAGACCTGAATCGAACTTCTCAGAGGCAACAAAGCGTCAAAAGATATTTTAATCAGAGAACAACTGTAAATAATTTCCATAAGGGAGAGCTGATGCTACCTTAGAACAAGGCCAAGGCCAAATCGTCCATGCATACAAAGTTCAAAGCACTCTGGATTAGATGATATGTCGTCGAGAATATCTTGGGTTTTAACTCCTATGTGCTCCCAGACATGAAAGGTAAAATATTAATGCTTCCTGTCAACGAGAAAAATTTGAAAGGTTTCTTCTCCTAAGATTTTCTCATTGTACATAATTTCATTTTTTCAGTTTGTATATTCTTACTCTGACTCCATAATCCAATGGGCGGAAGCACCTGGTCATGAAAGGATCTCGATTCTTGACAACCCACAGGGGGTTATCATCCCACAGTTGGAGCCATTTATTGAGATCATTTCCCTCTTCCGAAATTTCCCTCGCCTTCTCTATTTTCCCAACTTATTTTCTTCATTTATTTTCCCTCTTCTATACTTAACCAAATTCCCCTTTTCTTTTTTCCCTTCTATTCTCCCTTTCTAGTTCTTATACTTAGTTGTTTTCCCAAAAAGATGGGTTCACAGGTTGGAGAACTCATGGATCCTCATCTCCATCCAAACTCTCACATCATGAGTCCGACTGACCGCCACATTATTCTATACTTAGTCATTTCTGTAGTTGCAAGTTCTTATGTTGGCAGGTTTCAAGTTTTCATATCCCATGTTCCGTGACATAAATTTTGTACCCAAACGATCGGTGATCTACATTTTGACCATTGGACTCCCCAAGCTCCTAAGTGTCTCACCTCTCCTATATTAAGTTTGAACGACCATGTTGCAACACTTAGCCAATTCTCAACCTTATGCAAGGACGGGTTCGCGGGTTCACAAAAGTCCCAAAATGCCATTTTCTCTCATCCGTCCCTGCCACCTTCATGCTTTTCCCGATACGCGTTTACTATGTTTTAATGCTAATAAATCATCATGTTGATCCTGCAAAGATTGTCATTAATGAGCGAAAGGGCTCAAGGAGATTTCTTATTAAACCACATTAAACACGATTTGTGGAAGGTTATATTGTATCTCTCAATGCTCATTTCAAATATTTTCTAGATCAAAAGAATGCTCTCGTCAACTTATGGAAGAAACAACTCAACAACATTTCTGTGGAGATACTTTGAACATTTTTGAATGAGAGGACCAAAACTTTTAGTGGTCTAGAGTGTACTCTTATTATTCATCCCCTTCTGCTCAGAAGTAAGTAATTTGGACGTCCGAAATAGCTCGTGTAGGCTGTGTTCCTGAAGTTTTTGAATGCAAGGAACTGGTTTCCTGGTGCACTGAGAAGTATATACCAAGTTAGTGGATGATTCAGCTCCAAGACCATTCTCCTGTCTCTCTTTCACCTCAAGTATTCCGTAAAATGTTGAAACTCCTGTAGCCAACACACACCTTCAAAGGTGAAGACTGGAGGGAATTCTTGAAAAAACATGACAATGGCTTGGATATCTTACCTAAATTCTTAGAGAATCCCATGACCATCCCTGAAGATATTACTGGATTGAAAATCAACTTGTTCAAAAATCCATTTCTGGAAATTGCTTGGTTATTTACCAGAGTTACAGGATAAGAAAATACTGCCAGCATTTCCCGTATGATTCTTTACATCTTATATTTTACTATCAAGGAGCAGGCCATTTTCGATTGGGGGAAGTTTATTTCCATTGAAATATATTCCCAATTTTCTCAGTATAAAAAGGATAAGAAATGCTTTATGTCTTCTTATTTTGTTTTCGTGATAGAGAATTGCTGTCAATTTCCTAAATTGTTTATATGCGAGAAAGTGAACTGTGAATTTGACCCTGTGACGTTTTGGTACCAAGCGTTATGAAGGCACAAAGCTTCCCTGCATTTTTATGAAGTTTTCAACGACTTTGTCTTGGTTCTTAAAGGATTTTTGTTCGGAAAAGATACTCCAAGAATATCCGCTCAGGCTAGTAAATTCCTTGACAAAAAGGGGACTCTGGAGCAAATAGAAAATTACAATGTTATCAAGATTTTCGGTTCTAAGGAAAATACCTCCTTTATACCATGCCATATATCCAACATAATGTTTTTTATAGAAGTTGCAAGGAAATATAACTTTTGGCTGCACTTTTTTCATGAAAAATGAAAAAAGAAATTCCTACCTTTGCCTTGCAAAGTTGGGGATTTTGGATTCAGAAGTATGAACAAAATTGATGAATTTGCAAACAACTTCCACAACTTGAATCTAGATTATGCTTAAAATATTATAGGGTTTGACCCTAACGAAATATTTGTGGAACATATGTTAACATTGGGTTTTAGCAATTCATTTATCCACGTTGTTCTAGGATAAGAATAATATAATCACCTGGGAAATCCTACCCACACTGCTAGCGATTTAGAGACGATACTCAGTACAAATGAATTGTACAAATAGAGAGGAAAAGGTCCCAAAGAGAAGAGTTCTCAATCCCCAACTGTTAATACTAAGAATACAACACCTCATAGCAGTTCTCTAGTGGCCCACCCATCTAAAAAATGAATCAACGGTAGTTCAGGTGGAGGAGGAGAAAAGAACCCCCCTCCAAGAAATATTGAAAGCTCACATAATCTTCCTCTGAGGAAGAAGAGGAAGAATATTATACAAGAGAAAGAAGAGCATTGCATCTAAAGTGACATCAATAACCTCTCCCTCAAATATATGGAGCTCGAGGTTGACATTGAGAAGATGTTTCCTAACATTGACCAGCCAAGAGGCGCGACCCACCATAATTAGTCATTGGAAATTGTTGAGAATGAGATTTTTTTTTTTTATGGATGGTGGAATCGGAAACTAGTTGGGCATGTACTCGCGTTACACATGGTCGTGTTATCCAACTGCTACCACTATAACCTCCAGGTGTTCCCACACTTCTTCAAACACAACACACAAGATTAATCGGGTGGAGTTGAACTCGAAACCTCATGGAACTTCATATCACGACACTTTCCAATTGAGCTGGCCCCCCGGGGGCATTGAGAATGAGATATTTGATGAAGACGAATCATTTGTATTTCAAAGCACTGTCTTTGAAAATGAATTTAAGAAATTAATTATTGAGAAGAGTGATGCAAAGAATAAAAAGGGGAAATCTCATTCAGAGGTTAACCTAAGAAATATGCGGCCTTCCCAAATTTCCAGAATTCATAAAGCAACTAGTGATGCATTGGACGATTCCATGGATAGTCTCGAAGAGGAAAATATAAAGTTAAAGGAAAGGATTAAGGAGATGGAAGATACTTTAATTCCTCTTCCACTCCTCACCATCCCTTTGGAATTTTTTAGACCTTCTACGTCCGCAACCAAAATAAAAGGATCCTTAAGCTTACTCACATAATCTAGGAGCTATGTAGAGAATAATATCAAGAAAATAATGGCACTGATTACAGAAGATTGGGAAATTTAAAAGAGCATGATTTCTTTTGGCTCGAGGGTGCGTGCCTTCCTTGAATATCTACAGGCCGACCTAAAAAATGAAGAAGGTTTCTACCTTAATTCCATGGTACCCTTTGTTATTAAAGTTTCTAACATGTCAGAGCTAAAGAGAAGAGAGGACGACCTTTCCTCTCCAAGTCGGATCAAGGATATGAATGCCTGCTAGAAAGAGAAAATAAAGAACTTGAACAACATCGTTCAGGCGTGCAGTGAAGCCATAACAAGGAGATAAGAGCTATTCAAAAGGCTCACAGAGGTGGGCCTATTTGGAAGCACCAACAAGGTCCAATATCCCAAGTTGATCTTGAACTCGTTGTTCCTAACAAAACAACAGTTTGATGAGAAAGTTGATATTTTTAAAGGATTGTCAATTGAAAAATTCTATGGCATAATTGTATATGATGAGAACACCATAGATAACTGACTAGTGGATTACTTCGTAAAAAATCAGGATATTGAAGAAGTGTTACATTGCGTTTCCATTGATCTTCGAGACTTGGAGGGTGAGATGTTCAATATTAAAATCTGGCATGAAATCAACGTGGAACCTATGAAAAGTTACATCGAAGAATGGTTCAAGAAGGCTATCGATAAATTTACAAATGAAGGGAAAGAAACAATTAAGACGGTTCCTGTAACTGTTGATGAAAACGATAAAAGGACATCAATGAGAAAATGAACATACGAGCGACCATCATAGTAAGTTTACATTGATCACATCCTTATTTTCTTTATCAAGTCCTTCATCCAATTATTCCATCTCTTTCACTAGAAAGGTTTAACCAAAGACTGATAACTCCTCTTTTTTTCTTACCAGGTCTTCTAGTCCTCATACCGCCTACCATCTTCTTTCTAAAAGCTTATTTCTTGTATTTATTTTCTTTATGGTCTACGGGAGCCCCAATCCCAGTCTTTAAGACAAACACATTTACAGTTTCAAAGAATATGTAACAAACTATATATATTTTCGAAATTTCAAGAGAACTACTTTGCGAACAATCTCAACTGTGCTTTGTAAGCCTGTTTTCAGAATATAAATTATTTGAGGTTGATCTATAATTATCTTTATTTGATCTTCCCATGTGTCCACACTGTTAAAGTTCTCTTATGCATGCAGACCATCTTCTTTTTATTTTATCTGATCATAAATCTTTATCTTAAATTATGGTGGATGTGAGGAAAATTTTCTTATTTTCTTTAAATGTGTGAAGTGTGATGATTCCTGGTCCTTTCTCAGAAAATTTCTTTAAAAAAAAAAAAAAAAAAGCATTTTCCTTTTATTTTCTTACAATATTTATGTTTATTTAAATTACTACGACAAACTTATGTTAAGTCCCACATTCAAAATATTTAGAAATCCCAAGAAAATCTAAAGAGGAGTACCACCTCTATAAAAATGTAGGGGGGTTTACATCCTTGTGAGGTTGTCGTTTCGGCCCTAACGGATTCAAGCGTCAAAAAGACCTTAAATGGTAAAACAAAATCAGATGAACTCTCGACTTGAGCGTTGATTATGTGTCTTCGAGGTCCTAACCTTGCAGGATAGGTTGGGAGGGTAGATATCTTTTGTTATCTTGATGTGATATGGTTGATCTTGAATAATAGTGATGGTGTATTCAGATTCTTTTTGTGTAGTGATGTGATGAGATTTGAATTCGTAAATTATTGTCTCATATCACTCATCCTAACAATTGTTTCAAAAAACAAAAATAAAAATTAAAATTGACCACTATTTACTCACTTATTTGATATTGTAATGGAGGGGATGTTACACTCATCTAAGGTGTATTTGTTGTTTGGAGTCCTTGTCATTGTTTCCACTAGTCTACCTGAGCCTTCTTTCCTTATTTCACATTCTTTTGAATTGAATATAAGTGTGTGTCCTTGATCACACATTTGGCTCACACTTAGGAAATTATGCTTCACATTTTCAACAAGTTGGACGTTTTCTACCACATCATATTTGTTTCCAAGAATGACTATGCATTTTCCTATAGTTTTGGTTGAGTTTTCATTGCCAAACGTGACAAACCCCTATTTTCTTTCTTTAATGTTACAAATACATTTTTTCCTCCAGTCATATGCTTTGAGCATCCACTGTCAATATACCAATGGTTTCTTCTATTTTGGGCTTGTAAGGCAAACCCACATTCCTCAACCTTCAAATATTCTTGCTTCCTTTTCCAAGTTCTATGTTGTTCCCCTATATGATTGAAAGGAACATGCCTAGTTTCCCTTGAAGAAACTATCAAATTAATTTTGTAATTTATGGATATGTGTCCAAAATTGTTACATTTGTATCATTCAATTTCATAATTTGTGGCACCTAAACTGTTATAATTTCTGTCAAACATCTCACGAGGATTTCTGGGATATTTGGCTTCATAATTATTCTTGGGATTTTCATAGCTACTTTTGTTCCAAGTATTTATACCCTTTGCATAGGCTCTACAATTTATGGATTTATGCCCAAAATTATTGCAAGAGTAACACAAGCCAAGAAAAATATTTTGGTACCTGAGTGTGGGTGGTCTTCTAGTTGGCGTTGTTCTTCTAAAATCATGATCTTCTTCTTGGGTCTTATTCATTGTTGGTTTTTTATTCCATGTTCCTATAATGCATGGTCTTCTTCTTGATTATTCTTTATTTATGGTTTCTGTATGTCCTCCTTTAGAGTCTTGCATTCTTCTTTATTGATGGAACCCTTGATAGTATCTGCATAACTTCTTTTCTCTACTTTATTTCCTGTTATCATAGAGCTTGAACCCTCACTAGTATTATTTTGTTGTATCCAATTCCATATTTTTCATAGAATGGCTTTTTTTATTGTAGATTATTTCATCTACTATTTTGGTGATATTGCCAAAATTTAGTTGGATGTCCTTCTTCTATAGTTCCTTTCTTAGTGAGACTATTTCATCTTCCAAATTCTTTGTTATTTTCTTCTTTTCTTCCAATTGTGTCTTGAGTGTTTCTTCAATCACTTTGGCTTGTTCCAACTGATTATTTAGATCTATGATAGTCTTCTTGTCTTATTTATAATTTTTGCTAGGGTTTTGAAAGCCTTCCTTCAGTTTACTTAAATCTTCTTTGAGAGACTTGTTTTTATTCCTTCCTATTCTTAGATCACTTAAGGGACTAATCAATTCTTCCTCAAGATTCACTTCTCCTTCTTCCTCATTGTATCCTTCATTATTTTCAATAGTTTCCTCTTGAGTCTCTAATTCCATGAAGAGTACTCTTCTTGATTCACTATCACTATCAGTATCTTCATTAGATGAGGAACTATCATCTTTTGAATATAGGATTTTCTTTAAAAATCTTCCTTTGTTTCTTTCCTTGTCTCTTTTATGAAATTTCTTTTCTTTCTTAGGAACCTCTTATTCATCACCATCTAAACCCCTTGCATAAGGACATTTGGAAGCAAAATGGCCTACTTTACCACATTTAAAGCATTTGAAAGGAAGCTTACCTTTGTATTCGTCAATTCCTCTTTTCAACTTTCTCACAAAGTTGGATTCTTCTTCATTGTATGAATCATCACTATTTCTGAAGCAAGTTTTTGACTTTGGATTGTTCTTTCTTGTCTTCTTGGAGGCTTCGAAAGTTGCTTCCCTTCTAGATGGATTTTCCTGTTATGTTCTCATTTCATATGCTACAAGTATTCCATGTAATTCATCCATGCTCAATGTAGCCAGATATTGTCTTTCTTCTAGAGCTGATATTTTAGGGTCAAATCTCATTGGGAGGGATCTCAATATCTTTTTCACAATAATTGAATTTTTAATCTTTTCTTCCAGTCCTCTTATAGTATTCAAAATTTTATCAACTCGGAGAAAATAAGTTGCAATATCTTCATATTCCTTCATTCTCAGATGTTCAAATTGTCAATTGTAATTATGAATCTTGGCCCCTTTGACTTTAGCGTATCCTTCATAAACATTCTTGAGCTTGGCCCCTTTGACTTTATCATATCCTTCATAAACATTCTTGAGCTTGTCCTAGATTTCCTTTGCAGAATCACAATGCATAACCTTAATAAATTTTGAATCTATTAGACCACTTAGAATGGAATTTATATCCTTTGAATTTTATTCAATGAGCTTTTCCCCAACATTATTTATTGGGAGATAATCTAGTGTAGTGTACCCATTTACTACATCTTGCCAAACATCAAATCCCTGTACCTACAAAAATGCTCTCATTATTATGCTCCAAAAAACACATTTTTTCCCATGAAACAATGATGTTCCATTTTTGGTAAATTATCCCTTCTTATCCATGATATTCCTTCTGGTGGTTAGAGTATTCCTAAAGGAACCCACTCTGATACCAATTGTTAAAATATTCACCAATACTGAGAGGGGGGCTGAATCAATATTGAGCACTTTTTACCATTTTTAAATTTAAGAACATCATGTAAATATTAACCATCAACAGGGTCATTCATCATCACTTATTACTTCACTTGTATGCTTCATTCCGTAGACAATCCTTCAAACCCTAGAAAGCCTCATATCATCATTCCCAAAATGTAATAATTGGCGGCAACATCCACTGACGACAACATCCATTCATGGAAACGTCCATTAATGATAACATCCACTCATGGAAACATCTATTCACAACAACGTCCATTAATGACAACATCCACTCATGAAAAACATCACGACAACATCACAACCTCATAGCAATGCATATGGAAGCATCACAACCTCATAACATACCTTGAGAATAAGAAAGACCTTAAGAGAATCCTTTAGACTTCCCTTGCACACTAGAAAGACACCCCAACACCTTGAATGCATTTCAGACTTGATCTCTTTGTTGGTTGCACGAAAAATTTGAAATTCTATCCCGTATTTATAGTATTTATGTCCCCCAAAATTAGTTGATTCGACCTCAATTTTCTAGCTAGGTTATCAGATTGAAAAACTCATATCTCCTCATTCCTAGGGAGTTAGAGGGACTTCCATATACCATTGGAAAGGTCTTGGAATAATATTTCCATTCATTTGAATTGTGCTTCCATTTGATTTAGTTATATAGGGTAAAAATTCCCTCAAATATAGGGTATCCAAATTGACCAAAAATTAATACTTTCAACAATCTCCATCTTGCAATATTTATCTTGGAAATATGTAGGCTTGTAATATTTATATTGGAAATCTTGTGGGATCCAGTTGTGTGCAAATCAAAGTGGGAATGTGGAAACAACCACATGTTATCTCATACCATGAGAGACATGCTTAAAATCTATGCCATAAGGGGACCACTTTGGAGTTATATACATTTATGTCAAGGCTCCTTCAAGGATTCTTCAAGTGGATACATCATTATCTCTTTTAGGGGATTATTCTAAGGTTGAAATCAATGACAACTGATTTTACGACAATAAGCAACAAGAGTTAATTAGCATAATTTTTTTCATTTTTATGTGTAATTCTGCATGTAATGGTCCTTCATTGGGCTAGGGAATGTTACATATGGGCTATGATGGACACAAAATAGGAAAGAGAAGTTGAGGAATCATAAGCCCCATTGTAGATTCACAAAGGGTGCACCATGAAGGCCTAGACATTGGTGGAAGAGTGGAAAATCCCATGAAGACCACTTTTGTGAAGATAAAGACATGACATAGTTGTCCTACTCATAAGAAGAGAGAGCAACAATACATGAAGGTGGCATCCCATTACCACCTCCTCCTTCTTGTGGTAGATTAAAAGAGGGAAGTGATAAGAAGATATCATAGATTCATCCTACACCTACACTTAGAGGAAGTAGAAAACCAATCAGTGGGGGCAAGAAGAAGAAAAGGAAAAAGAGTTCTTCATCAAACAAGACATCACTTTTTTTTCACTGCTATAAGAAGGAATGCGATAGTTATGTGAGTTGTTGGTACACAAAGGTATTTTATTTCAGTGGGAAGAAATTTCATCAGGTGGCATATTGAAAGCCACATGTTTTAGGATATATTAATTTTAGATGAGGAATGACATGAACACTTATCCAATCCAACAACGAACTCGGAGGCATATGGAGAGGAGGAGTATGTAAAGTAGTCCTTGTAGAAAAAACATGAACGTTTTCCACCACTAAAAGTTGAGTGGACATTAAGAAGTGAAATGTTGGTGAATTCACTCAGAGCTTCGCCCCAGAAATTGCAAAACCAAGAGTAGAGTGTGGAAAGTGAATCCTAATAGAGATGGAGACATTCTTGCATATCCAAATCAAGTAGAAGTTGCCCAAGGAGAGATAGCATCAAATGAGTTTTGCATCACCATAGAAGAGAACATTGGGTGGATTAAAACCACTAAGGAAACCGTTGGGTATGTGTTATATTATTTTCATGTGTGTGGGGGGGGGCATCAGATTCGACAACTGCGTCTAACGATCCCAATTTATTTTTGGGCAGTTTTTGCTATTTTTAACGGATTTTTCTATTTTTAGTAGAATTCTAAATTAATCTTGGATTAAGGGATTAGGGTTTTGGTAGCTATGGAATACCTAAAACATTGTATATATTGTATGGTGAATGGTGAAATTAATACGATGAAGAGTTGAAAGGTGCGGCACCAAGGAAGACTAATTTTCCCCTGGTTAAGGGTTTCCAGCGTAAATCTCTGTGTACTATGTGTATGAGCCATTGATTAATTTCTATTTTTCTTAAGAATCTATATGCAATTCTTTACTTCACAGGTTTAAAACATACATGTGGTATCAGAGCTCGTTTTTGGCTTCAGAGGGATGCCTTTGTTGCTGAGGTTTTGGCTCGGTCTTGATAGATCAAGTTTATATTGGGTCTGTGATAAACCTGGGTTCAGTGGGAGCTCTTGCAGTGGTGATTCAACTGTATAAAGAGGAATGGAGAGCTCTTCTAGAATTGAGATAGAGAAGTTCAACGGCAAAAAAATTGAGCTATGGAAGCTCAAGATGGAGGACCTTCTTGTAGACAAATAACAATGGATCGTTGTGGATCCTAGTACACAACCTACTAGTATGTAGTCTACTAGCACACATGCTACTAGTACACAACCTACTAGTACACAAACTACTAGTACACTACCTACTGGTATGTCGAAGGAAGATTGGGAGAAGTTGGACAGAAGAGCAACGAGTACTATTCGAATCTACCTGGAAGATTCAGTGTTGTTGAATATCTCGAGAGAATATACAACCAAGGAACTATGGGATAAGTTAGGGAAATTGTATCAATCAAAGTCCCTGGTAAACAATTTGTTTCTTCGAAAGAAGTTGTATCATCTTAGGATGGAAGATGGAGATTCTGTGACA
>JZKD02S0339162.1:8055-19182 GCA_000966675.3 Picea glauca | reverse complement strand
TTCTAGGAGTTAATTTTAATTTGTTAAGGTTAGAGGGGATTCTAATCCTAAGATGCTAAGGCAACCATGCAAGATGCAAGGGTTAGCATGAAAACAAACCTTTTCCCTAGGTCAACTAAGACTAGTGCCTAGAAATTGGGCAAGGGGTCAACTATGTTCAAGGGTTGTTTATTACAAAAGATTACAATTATACAAAGCAAACTAACCACGTTTATCTTGTATGTGTGCAGGATACAAAGGATCAAAGCATATCACCACATATACGGGATCATCATCAACACATTACTTCAATAACAAATTCCAAAGGTTAAGAGGAGTTAAGCACAGTTGTTATGAAGATTGTTAAAGAAGACCTACACTCTCAATTTATTAAACCCCCTAAGTGTTTTATTAGATTAGGTCTATGGTTTAATAGTTAGGTTTTCTTAAGATTTACAAGTTTTATTAGCTTTCACCAAAGCCTCCTCCTCCTATTGCCAAATAACTGCTGGATGCTCAAGATACACCCATCACATGGGCACCTTCACCCCTCACATGGGCACCTTCACCCCTCACAGCGATACACATCGTTTCATCTCAACCGACACACCCATTTGATGGACATCTTCTCCACACAGGGGTACATCTGGAGTACCACATCCTCTGAACTCTCTACACAGAGAAGAACAATAAACCCATCACATGGGCACCTTCACCCCTCACAGCGATACACATCGTTTCATCTCAACTGACACACTCATCTGATTGACATCTTCCCTACACAGGGGTACACAACGTTCCGTCTCCGTCTCAGAGAGAAATGACACACCGATTTCATGGGCATCTTCCCCACACAGGGGCACACAACGTTCCATCTCCGTTTCAGAGAAGAACGACACACCCATCTCATGGGCACACCCAACTCATGGGCTCTCTCACAGGCCGACTCACTCAGTCTGTGTCCTGGAGGATGTCTCACACAACTGTAATCATCAACATCGGGATGGTACTAGACTATTTGTGTTAGATGATGCTGTTGTTGCAAGGACCATTTTGATGCCACACAAGTCATTAGAATTTAGAAGTTAGGAATTTATATTTTTAAAATTCAATTGTGTTTTATAATTTTTTGTAAAGTTTAATTATGTTTTCTTTATGTTCTCTTTCTTTCTTATTTGTTGTAGATGTTTGGTGGCAAAACTATGGTGCATGGTCACCAAATTAACAGAGATTTTCCATCTGAATTCTCAGTCAAACCTGTAGCTCTTCGAAATGTGAGTGCAATTGGAGTGTATTTGAAAAAATACACTCAAAGAAACGCACAGGTTTAGAACTTAGAACTTCAACATAGCAATTACATTTATTGTAATTTATGAGTCGATGACCCTCAAGACTCGTTAAATTTTTTATGACCCTCGTACAGGTTGGAGTTCTCACATCTCAATGACTTGGTGTATGTCCATTACAATCTTCGACTATGGTTGAGGTAAATGTATAGAACACCAAATGTGAACGCTATTTCCTTGGACAATATTGATGTATTGTCTAAGTGGAGGGTGGAGGTTGAGGTGCCTATCATGGAGGAGGCGCCTGAATGGTTAGAGGAGGAACAACAACAGGAGGAGTAATAGAGGGAGTAGGAAGACGAGCGAGAGGAGGAGGAGCAACTTGAAGACATCATGGAGGGTGATGTGCTAGCATCAACTCCATGATGTTAAAGTCACCGGTTCGAAACCTGCGGGGACAAAAAATCCAGCCATGTTAAGGGTTGGTGTGGCTCAGGCTGGGTGCGATCCCCGTGTGATTTTAACGGCTTAGATGCCCCTGAGTCGTGGTTTCTCAGCCACAGGCTAGTCCTGCAGGTCACCGACAAACTAGCAAACAAAAAAAAAACTTTAAAATGCTGATCTACACTTCTAAGCATGCATAAAATTGACACATAGATTTTTGGTCAACATGACCCTGGAAAACACCCCCCATGGAGAAAACCAGTTTGGAGCAGATATATATAGAAGGCCTCAAAGCAAAATGTACAACACAGGAAATATACACAAGTGAACCTGGTACAATAGCAACCACTTCTGGATGCCTTGGAGTTCCTTGAAGACCTCACCACAAGCCTTGTGAAGTAAGGTGCCCCTTGCGTTGGTGAGCCTTTATTCCTCTTGCTTGCTTTGTCTTTATCCTGATGCCTTTGTCTTTGAGCCTTTGCCTTTACCTCTGAGATGCCTTGATCTTGCCTTTACCCACTTGAAGCTTTGAGTGACCCTTGCTATTCTCCCTTGAAGTTTGCGCCCTCTACACAAGTGCACCCTCCTCCATGGTATGATGTGCACCTAGTTTTGGTGTCCCCTCTCCTTAGCAAAAGCCTCCTCTAAGTGCGCCCTTAGTTCCTCACTAAGGCTCTCCTCTCACAAGTGTGCAACTCCCCTACACAAATCTCTCATGTATGATGTGCGCCTCTCCTCCAAGTGCACCCTCAACCATGGAATGCGCACAAGCTCATAAGTGTGCCTCCTCCTCCATGGAAGCACCTCCTCCAAGCTAATGTGCCTTCCCTCACTCAATAAACAGGCCCTCCAACAAGTGCGCCTTCCTCTCCTCAAGAAATGCGCCCCATCTCTCCTCCTGTTCTCCTCTTCTCACAAGGGAAGAATAAGTCTCATAAATGCACTATACCCTCCTTTAGCCTCCTTTGGCCAAGCCCCAAAATATTAATGGTCTAGATCCAATCTAGCTAAGTCTAATCATTGGGTGAGATCTAATCCAAAAATCTCATTAAGGAAACCCACTTTCCTTAGTTTGCTTCATGTCTATTAATTCACCCACTTTGTGAATTAATTGACACTTTAATGACTTAAGTGACATATTTCACTTTTGACTTAAATCTACTAAGTCAAAGTGAAATTAGAATCATAAAGTAAAGTACAAGGGTAATAATCTCCCCCTTTATGTTTAGAGACTCATAAACACACGGGGACCACTTTCCAAGGTACCCAAATCTCAACACTCCCTCTTACAGAGGAAAGTGCCTGTCACCACCAATCTCATCCCTATAGTGGACATGGTTGCCTCCTAGCATATACTCTGTGAGTATGGATGTACCCTGATCACTAAAAGTAGTCTCTGTCGCAGATCTGCTCAATCTGCATGATCTATAGATGGAAGTGTCTCTCCACCTATCCAAGATCACCTAGATCTTGGCATCACACCAAAGATCTCCACCTTGGTCTCCCACCAAAGATATCTACCTCCTGGCATCTCACTAACGGTCACTACTCTTGGCATCTCACCAAGAGTCACCCCCTCTTTGTATCTGACCAAGAGTACCTGGATCTTGGCATCTCACCAAGATCCTCAACTTGGCCTCTTGCCAAGTAGCTTCCACCTGAAGTGGATCCAGAACCTGGTTTGCTCGTCTATATAGCCAAGTGAGGCTCAAGTCTTCGTGGTGCCTTGCCGCTCCTCCTCATCAATCTCTGATGCTTTGAAGCTGTAGCACCAACTCTCGGTCTGCTCGACAACTCTGAAACTGAAGCTATCCTGGGTGGACCAGTCACCCACTCTGATGATGGTGTCCAAGGAAACTCAGTCAGATCTCCCTTTGAATCACTGCTATGAGTCAATCAACTCTCCTCAACTATGTCTCTCCATCTAATGTTGGATGGTGTAACAATAGACAAAGTAGTCACAAATGCACACTATCTCACAAACTTGTCATTGAACTCTATTTCCTCTGCTGTCGCTGCTGACCCATCCTGCTGCTTCTTCTTCTTTTTGGGACACTATCCTGCATAGTGACCCATCTCTCCACAAGCAAAGAATCTCACTGTGCTCATGTCTCTCTTTTGCCCATTGCTGTTGTTCTCTCCTCCCTGTGGTGGGGCCCCAAACTTGGGAACCCCCCGACCTCCTCGACTGGTCTTCTTCTTGCCCTTTGTCCAAAGAGCAAGGTCCCAATCACTCTGCACTCTCTGGTGCTGATGCTATCCAGAAGCCTCTGCTAGAAGTCTAGTCTCCTCTTGAACGAAGTCATCCCACATTCTTTCCCATGTGGGAATGACCTCCCTGGCAACAATGCCATGGACGAATGGATCCCATGGTTTGGTAAAGCTGTTTAAGGCCGTCCTCACCATGGAATTGGGTTCCATCACGTCTCCAACGACTCCAAGCTCGTTTCTATCTGGGTGTATCGACCAAGGAAAGAAGTAACCGACTCATCCTCGAGCATGCGAATGCCCCTCAGTCGATCATGAGGAACCATCTTCCGGTTCTCATTCGAGCTCTAATAAATCTTACATAGAGATGCCCACATCTCATATCCCCAAGCTTTCCCAGTCAAGTGGGGAATGATATGATCCCTCATTGCATCACAAATGGTCCACTTTGCCTTGTTGTTCCTCTTCCTGAACTCTGTCAACAAGACGTGGGCAGTAACAGGAACAACAGGAACAGGCGCCTCAACTATATCCCATAGTTCGAGGTCCTCTAAGACAAAGACTATCCTTGCCTTCTAAGGCGACCAATTGCTAGCCCCAGTTAGCCTGTCCTCCACACGCATCTGAGATACTGACAACACTGCCAAACTACGCTCAGTCTGATGCTCCAAGTGCAAAGGAACGCTGCCTCACTCTTGTCAACACAGGTGTGAATAGATGCAAACGAACACCAACCTCACTCCTAGCAATATAGGTGTGAAAAGAGGTCGTGAAATACAACCTCACTCTTGTCCACGGATGTGTGAGAAGAGGCTGTCCCCAAGTGTCAAAAATTAGCCCAACAAGTGTGCCCACAAGATGTCCACAAACTCTGTCAACAGGCTGTCCAAAATCTGCCTTGAACTGTCCACGAAAATGCTCAAAAATCAGCAAGTCTAAGCCACCATTGGCTCTGATACCATGTAGATTTTCTGAGGTCATATGAGTTTGCCACCTAAGGTTCGTCTTTGACCTTAGTATGGCTCTAAGTTTCAACTCTGCGGCTGTCTTTTGCTGCTGCTTTAGGACATCAAACAATCACCAAACTTTCAGCTCAATATTTGATGGTTATGTGCCCTTTTGAGGTTCCCTTGCAAGTGTTTTCTTTACTCAATGTTAGCACATGTAATATACATCAAAACAAATAACACTACCTCTAGATATTTAANGCAAAAGGGGATTTGGTCCTAATACAATTACCGACATGATTAATCCACAATGGGGATTAATCCTAATAATAAAATAACAATAATAATAAGAATGCTCTTCGCAGTTACATTATTCAACATGCACCACCTTGCCACCCTGGTTTCTTTGGTTGCAACCAGATGGAAGCTACAACTCCCTGTGTTCAAGTACCCACTTGAACCTCTGAGGACAACAGTCCTTCTTAGCACCTCCCTACCACCTTGAAATATAAAGTTTGCTATATATAAATTTATCATAGTGATACCATATTTATCAATGGCTTACCGGTCTCATCACCGTTCTGCTATACTGCTCTGCTCTACCTGCATCAGTGTCTTCCTGCACCCCTTCCTTACGCTTTATGTTCTTCTGCCTTTCATGCTCTGTGCGCGATGTCCCTTCTATGCACGATTCCTCTTCTGTGCGTTTCAGTTGCTGCACTTTGCCTCCTTCTACACACCTGAATCACTCTCAACAACAACACTCATCTCTTCTTTGTTCTGCATTCTTATAGTCTCTGTGCACCATGTTGATGACTCGGCACTAAAGCTTGCATCTTCCATCTGTAAGAATCCGATGACTATGAGTTGAGGTTTATTGTTAGTACGAATCTTGGCAGATCCCAACGGATGCGGATCTGAATCTGTATCCAATCCGGGGATCCGCGGATATAACCCTTGAGCCCGACAGATCCGATAACATAGATAATGACAAATTCTAAACTGGATAGTGCTGGTTGGGACATGAAACTTATCAACTTCCAATAAGATAAGATAAAATAATTCTATTAATGCCTCAAAATCAAATAGAAGTTGAAACCCTAATAGGCATGAAGTCTAACGTAACACAAAGATGGAATCAAAAACATGAAAGTAATCAACTTCCAATAAGATAAAAGTGTAATGTCTCCTTCCAATTGATCATGATGAAGGATGACTTAGTTGTCTTTACGACTCCCATGGGTTATAGTGAGTGAGGGAAAAGGGAGTCAAGGGGTTTATTTAATGTCCCTTAGCTAGGAGATGTTATATTTTTAAAGTGACATTAAGTAAAAAGGTAATAAAGTAACTTTTAGATTAATTGTCAGTTAGACATTAGTAAAGGTGACTTTTTATCTTAAGGTGAAAAGTAAAGGGGGGGTAAGGATCATATTTGGTTTAGTTAAAAAAGGGAAAAGTTCTAGAAGGCATGGAAGAAGAATAAAAGGAGGGGTAGCGCTTCACCTTGGAATCATGACTCGATCTAATATTTGAAGTGCTCTTGGAGTCAAGGTTTTCGTTGGGGTTTTGGCAAAAGTGTCGCAAAACCTTTCCATTGTTTGTTTTTTTTCAGTGGTGCAACAACCACCCTAGCTAGACAAGAGGAGGATCCATTCAAGATTTCCATTTGATGATCTATCTTCAGTGTATTGGTGCATTGATTTGTTTGAGAGGTACATGGGTTGTCTTGGAGGGTCGATTAGTCTCTTTTGCCGAACCGTTGATGCTTGGAGAGGTCGTGAGGGTTGTAGAGCTTGTTGGAGGGCTTCCTTGGAGGGCCAATCCACTCCCATTGCAGGTCATGAGGTTTGAGGGTGCCGTGGGAGGTGCTAGAGGGGGTCTGTGAGGTCTTTTGGAGGGTTGCAAGGGTACTATAGGCAGCGAGGGCTTGGAGGTGAGCCGTGGGGCTGAATCGTGCGGGTTTGAAGTAGTCAACAATCTGGTGATAAAAAAGTGTTTATCACCATGCAAAAGCCATCACAAGACCGCCAACACTACCATGAGGAGATCTAAGCGTTGCTTGGGAAGCATGACAGAGGGTTTGGGCCAGTACTAGTAGGGAGACTGTTAGAAATAATATGTGTGCTCGTTTCACCATAGACAATATAGCAATATTGTCACCCAACCATAGGCCGAAGCCACCGCCGATCACCTTAACCTTGACAAAGAATAGTTCTGAAAGCAAACCCTAGGCCTAATAGCCAATCAATGTAGCATACATCTCTCTAGAGCTAGCACACAAGGCAAAAAGTCCAAACCATAACCAATAGAAAGTCCAAGCCTAAATCGAGAATATAGGTTGCAGTAGCTGCAACTACTCCCCAGACTTGCGCACTTACTCAGTTTCTGTAGTGAGGACTCTTACATTTTTGCAGTTTCGAGCTGTGTGTGTCAAATGAGCTTTGGCGTCCTATATTTATACTGCTTCTCCTTAGCTGTCTGGGTCGACTTCTCATTCTAGAGGCTAAAAACTCAATATTAAATATTTCCTTTAGCCGACTTGTCTTCTAGGATTATGTCCAATGCTTTAGGGTTTGTTCTTGCTTCCCAAAATATTCTATTCTTGTCAGGGTTACACGTGGAGGTTAATACCTCCCGCAGCTACCATAATATCAACACTCCCTCCTAGCTAGGGAGGTATTGAAAGCAATGGTCTTGAGGACAAACATATCGTTCAACTGGTAGCATCATCATAGCCATATAGGCTATCTCATGATTAGATCATGAGCACCATCATCGCTATCAGTATCATCTGACAACATCAACTGCATCATCTCCCGAAACCATACTCCATCTAAGTAATCAAGCATGATACTGAATAAGTCACTCACTCCACAGAGTGATACAAGAACCATTCTTCTAATCCGAGCATATGTCCTAGAAGAATAACTTTTCCAACAGATGCTGGAAGCCACGCCATGGGCTACAAGGACTATTCCTCTAATCCAGACATACGTCCTAGAAGAATAAATGTCCTGGACCATTTTTCGTCTAGAGAATGTTTGTCCATCAATACACTGACCATCCATCTAGCTGATAATCATTTTCAACACTACTGATAGTCTACATGGCAATCAGAACAATGTCATTCAATAGAACACAACTGTGTCTATCCTGGTACACAACCACACCAAGTAGCACACAACTACTTAATCAGTGACACATAGTCACAACCAGTGGAACACATCCGCCACAGTAGCATACATCTACTGTCTAGAGACATACAGTCTCCATAGCTATCATATCATCTGATGTCAACTTGCATAAAAACAATATCATGATATAAACTGAGTCATCTGGGCCATTCTTCCACTCACATTTGTGAGATCTGGAAGAGCATTTGACCCAGAGAGTAAAACATCAACCATGGGCTATTTGGACTATTCTTCTCAAGCACAAAAGAATAATTGTCCTTGATTTTTGAGCCTGGACCATTCACCTAACTGGGCCATTCCTCCGGCACTAAACATAGTGCAACCTGGAGAGAATGAGTCTGCCCTATGGAATGCATGTCCTTGATTGCTAAACGTGGAGCATTCACCTAACTGGGTCATTCCTCCAGCACTAGAATAGTGTAACCTGGAGAGAATAAGTCTTCCCTAGGGAATGACTGTTTGGACCATTTCCTAAGGAAATGGTTGTCCTGCACCAACCTCCAAAACGAACCATTCTTTGAAACTGCTCACAACTGTGAACTTCGAAAGAATGATTGCCCAACGAGGCAGACCATTCTACTTGATCACTACTGAGAGTGACTGCCAAGAAGAATGACTGTCCTAGACCATTCCCCCACACTGGCCACAAGGGAAATCACTGTCTATTGTACATCAACAATCTATCGATCCATTTTCATTACGAAAATGACTGTCCAATCTAGACCATTTTTCGAACTGGAAAATGCCTGTCCATCAGAAATCTCAAACCACTTTCCGAACTGGAAAGGAACTTCTCATCCTAGATCATTTTTCGAATTGAAAAATGATTGTCCATAAATCAATAACACATATGTGCTCCCTCGCAACCTGGGAGTAATCTCTTCCTTTTTCAATAAGGAAGTCGTCTTCATGAGCCCCAACTTGTTTCTTAAGTACACAAACTTTTTCATCTGGGACAGAGGCTTTACCAAAATATTTGCTATCTTCTCATTTGTTGAGATATATTGGAGAACCACTTCTCTTTTCTTGACTTCATCACGGAGAATGAAACGCTTGATCTCAATGTACTTCGATCCATCATGGAACATTGGTTTTCTCTGAAGGCTTTATATAGCTCTCATAATTACAATATATCATGGTCGAATTCTGCACTTTTGTTTCCTGCTAGCTCATGACATCGTGGCAAGGCTCAAACTGAAACATATCCAAGTAGCACTTCTTATGTCATTATGAGAGTTTGCCATGGATTAGCAATCCATCATCCCAGAGTTCTGAGTAACTATTATGATACACTATCTCTGTCATAAAGAGTTTTCACCACGCTTCTGCTGTATATGAGATATTCTGCATCAAGTTGTTTGAATCCATTCAAGGTTTTCTTATATCTACATACATGGGTCTCTTTCTGGTATACCTCAAGACCTTTAGATTGCTTTACATAAGCTTCTTCCTTAAATGCTCTATTAGGAGAGTAGTCTTTTACAACGAACTGATGTATACTTCAATCCATGGATACTGCAAGAGATATAATAGC
The DNA here is from genome assembly GCA_000966675.3 of Picea glauca. Taxonomy (NCBI): domain Eukaryota; kingdom Viridiplantae; phylum Streptophyta; class Pinopsida; order Pinales; family Pinaceae; genus Picea; species Picea glauca. The sequence continues at coordinate 9,590 of JZKD02S0339162.1, read as the reverse complement.
TCAGATAGAGGTATATTTGGTTATGGGAACGAGCTGTTATCACAGTATTCTCCTCCATCTAGAAGAACCTCTAGTTCTGAATCTCGCAATGCTTCCATTCATAACCCTTTTTCACAATTTCTTACATACACTTTTCTTCATCATAACATCCATTTCTCCTGCTTGATTGCTTCTAGTGGGTTCAAACCAAGCTGGTAGTCTTGTGATTCTCGGTGTAATAACTGGTTGTTCTGGCTTTTCTTTCTCTCTTGGAATCTTCATGTTTTTCCTCATGTTTCTCTTTATCTCTTGGGTCCATGGAGTTTTCTATAGATTCCAACATGATCCTTTCATCATAGGATCATGGATGTAGATGGACAACCAAGGATAATTTAAGGTTTCTTTTCGAAGAAGACTTCTTCTAAAGTCAAACTGAACACGTGTTGCTTTTCATGGCTGTTACTTTCAATGGGAACATGGATAGATACTTCATAATCCTCAATGGATCATATTATTTAGGATTGGCTCCCTCCTAATCCTTTTTTCATGCATGAATGCATGCTCTTCTTTTGGAATTCTGTAATCATCTCCCTCCATCTAAGATAGTCCACGCTTCCGTCTGCATTCTTATTGCCTTCTGCAAAGTGCCACAAGTCTTTTTCTAATTTCCTCTTGATTTTTGACTTCTTTCTATTTTGACTTCTTCTGGGTCTCTTCAAGTTTGATTATGATTTCGGCTTACCTGGCAGTTGGTACTTATATAATAGCTTCGATAGGAATTGTTACCAAGGAATGTCAATGTACTTCATCTTCTCATGTGTATTGGTTGACTTGTAGTCATCGTGATAACAATCCTTATCTTGTTATTCTTCCATAGGTATTGTTTCACTTGAACATCTTATCTTCTAAGAAATAGATATGCAAGATATGTGCATAAACTATGTAAACATGGTATATACAAGAACTATGAAGAATATTGTTACCTTGACTTAGAAGAAGAAGTCTGTTTTATCCTGCTTGGCCTTCTTTGAGGGTTCCCTTTCTTCGACAACTGATGCTTCGTTTGTTTCCTTCCTTTTCTTTAACTCTAGACAATGGTTCCTGTAGTGACCATATTTTCGACAGTTGAAGCATTGTATCTTTGACATATCCTTTTCTTGATTTGGTTTCTTCCTCCAACCAAACTTCTTTTTATTCCTGAAATTCTTGAACTTTGCTGTGAAGTCTTGATTTTCGTATTTATTTTGGGATTTCTCTTTTGCGTTAATCCTTGATTCTTCTTGTGACAACAAGTCCAAAGTTCTTCAAATGCGGGATACTCCTTTCTTGTGTTCATGCTTGCGGCAAATGCATCCCATGTTTTGGGAAGGCCATTGAGTACTGTATTTACCAGTTCCTTCTCTGAAATGATTACTTCAATAGCTTGTAGTTGATCTCTTAACTGGGAGATTCTCACAAAGTATGATGTTATTCTTTCATCATCATTCATTTTCATGTCACGAAGCTCATTCTTCAGACTCATTACTTGTCCAATGTTTCTGACTGAGAAGAGATTA
>JZKD02S0339118.1:0-19183 GCA_000966675.3 Picea glauca | reverse complement strand
ATGTCTGCACTATATTTTCCCTTTATTCCCTTTCTTCTGGTGGTGTCCCTAGTAATGTCCGTGATTCCAAGTCTTTAATCTTGGTGCAGAACCCTTGAATGACTTTGCCAATATTTGACACTTGTTCCTCCATTATGGCTTCTACTATCATTAGTACTTCTCATATTTGTTTATACAGTTGTATTCGCTGGGCCATTTTCTTGTCTTTGTCCTTCTCTTTCATTACTTTCTCGACCTTTTCTTCGGCCTTACTCTTTTCCTTCAATGTGATTTCAACTTTTTGTTCCAATGCGCTCTTTTCATGTAGAGAAGTTGTGTGTTCCTTCTGTATCTTTGTCTTTTCCACCATAACTTTTATCAACTCGATAGAAGCAGACTATAAACAGAATTGTAATTCCCACACAATACCTGTTTGCAATTCCTGTAGTGCCATCGTGGTCATCTATGAGATGACTAAGTCTAGGTGACTTAGTTCTTGTGCTTGTTTCTGCATCTCTGATATGGGGAACCCGATTTCATCTACTGGGATTTTTATCATTGTGCGCCTTGCTGCCATTTATGAGAAGTGAGAAGTGGTAGCTTCTACTTCCCCCATCGCACCTGCTAGTTTTCCTTCATTGGATCTTCTTTCTGTTGCCAGGCTTACTATCTCCAGTCATTGTTGTAATTCAATCAATTGTTCTTACATCTTCTTACCAATTTCTTCCTTCAGCTATGAAATCTCCTGAACTACCTCTTCATTGGCATCCTTTACTTGGTACCCGATCCTATCCATATCATCATCCACCAGTGTATAAACGATCGGTTCTTTGTGTGTTTTCTTCTTTTTGCACGTAGATGGGGTTGGTCTCGTACCCTTGTCTTTTCTTTTCTCTCTTTTCTTGGGTACCGTCTGTTGCATTTGTTCTGCTAATGGTGTTGTCTCCAGCCATCCCCTATGCCATTTCCTTGACTGTGTTCTTGATCACTCCCTGGACTGTTGTGTTATTGTACCTCTTCGTCATCTGGTTGATCTGCCTCAATGCCATCTGCCAAAATCTTCCAATCTGGGTCCCAGTCCTACTTGATCAGTTAGATATATTCTCCAATAACCTTGTACTTCTTCTACACCCATTCCTTTGTCTGGTCCTTCTTTTCCTAGACATATATATGATGTTGGTTTGCTTGAAACTGTGCAACCGATGCATATGCTTCCACCAGTTGTGGTGTTTCCTTAATGCACTATCGAATCCTTTAAACATAGAGAAAAAAATCTACGTTGTTTTATGCCTGTCATCGTTTATTAGTTGTATACCAGAAGTTCTGGTACTTTTCTTCTAAACATGGTTTCCCTCTTAGGCCCAAGAATTGCACGTCCTCCAGCTCTTCCCATAATGTGAACACAAGAAAAATTAGTAGCCATGGATAATGGAACTCCATGCCTCTATCTTATGCGTCTGCGGAGTCAATAAGAAATTGGTTTACCAGGAAGGGAGCACAACTCATTGAGGTCCCTTCCACACACTTCTCTACCTCATATATCACTCTTACTGACACTTGGTCCTTCCTACATTTTTTTAGCAGCTTGCATGATAACGTCTGTGACATAAATTTGATAGTTGGGTCACATATGCTTGGCACGTCCAGGCCGCACACCCCTCTAACTGTGTGAAACTTTTGTTTCATGGCCTCTGACAAATCCCTGTCGTTATTTTTGTCAGTAAACAGAAGGGTTGGATCTTCCCCCTGTGTCGGTAATCTTGTGATCCTTGTGATCAAGTTTGTATCTATTGATATTAGCCTATCCAACCACATATACCCTCCATGCACTCAATATAGGAGCAAATTAACACATGCATTTACTTTGTTTCTTCATTCAAAGTGAGGGATGTCGAATAGGTTGAGTAGGCCTGCTTGCTCCAATCCTCTAGCCCATACCCAGGGCACATGTATGCTTTGTTTTGTTGATGGGTCTACTTTCATCTGCAGATAACAATGGGGTGCAAGTTTGGGGAACTTCTTTGTCTCTGTCATTTCATGGTCTGCATATCTGATTTGTGGCACCTTCCCCAACATATCTTTGTAGATGATGACCCCTTCTAGTATGTCGGGCGTCACCAATGTGTGGTTATCATTCTTCGACAATGTCACTGGTGAGGCATCATCCTTTCTTGGTGGAATGTAGTCACGGGGGAACCTCGACTCTGATGATGATGCTCCTAAAGTTTCCTCGACCTCTGTTTCTACTGGTGATGCTTTTGTACGATCCTTCTTTGGTACAAACATTGGTGCTTTCGGTGGTGCCATTTCTGTAAAACTAGTGATCCTTGATAGTTGCTTTGGCTCTCTGTCTCCTTCTTGGCTCTACTCATGTTCTTTGTTCGCTCTTACTTGCATGAAACTCGTAGTAATAATAACTAACGCTTGTCGACCCTCAACTTATTTTGTACCCCCTTTCCAGTTGTTCATATTTCTTCATGCCTTAACTAACTTGTCCAATCCACTAACGAGGTTGATGAATGCTTGATTAAATGTTGCATTTATTACCAAATCCGTCATTGGATTTTTGCCTCGTACTATCAGTCTGTCGTGATTTCTAGTGGATTTTTCCATTTATGATCATACGTTGTCTTTATGACCTATCATTACCACTTCGTAGTCGTCGTTTCCGCCCTTTTTTTGCTTTTAATGGTCTTGTCAGTACTAAACTGTGCAACTTTTCTGGCTTCTACATTCGTTTACTACACAGTCTTTTGCTTACGTGTATTGTTTTCTTAATTGACACAGTTTCATCGCAGACGCAACAATCATTCCTTCTTCGCATTTTCTTATGTCTTTGTACTCTGTAAAAAAAAATTTGATATTTTTCTTTTTTCTACTTTTTTATTTCTTTTTCTTTCTTTTTCCTACTATAGTAAACTAGTATGGTACATGTCTTCTTCCATAGCTCAAATTATTGCGCAAAGTTTTGGTCCTCTCTATAGAGTCTCAACCAACTTCCATTCACCATTCCTACCATAAGTTCTCAATTCAGTGTTTCCAACTGTGCGACACCTATCTCCGTTACCTGCTCAATCACATATGGGCCTGACTAGTGCATTCAGAACTTTCTAGGATGCTGCATAAAATTGATGTCATATAACAATAATAAGTCTCCAACTTGAATTGTTTTTTTCTTAATATGTCAATCATTCCATGCTTTCTCTCTGGCCTTTTGAACTTGTTTGTGGAATCCCGCGACAAATATATTCTCCTCAAGCTAAAATAATTGTGAAAATCTCTCCTCTATTGTGCTAGAGTCTGAAATATTAGTGATAACTGCAATGCACAGACTCGACACAATAAACTTCATTGGCATGATTGTTTCTTGTCCACAAACCAATCTAAAAGGTGTATATCCTGACAATTTTTTGCTTGTGGTCTTGTATTCCCATAACACTGTGGGAAGCCTTAAGTCCCAATCATCTATTCCTACATTGTAGATATTTGTAAACACATTCCCTAGGATTTTATTAAATGCTTCTACTATTCCATTGGTCTGAGGGTGATATGGTGTGCTCCTCTTATGGTTATTTCAAATTCTTCATTCAATGCTGCAATTTTCTTATTGATGAAGTGTGTCCCTTGATCACTCAACAAGATACGTGGACATCCAAATATTATCACTATATTCTCAAACAGAAAGTGTGCAACAATCTCTACGCCGCAATCTATAACTGGTGTTTCTTCTGCCCATTTGGTCAAATATTCTATCGCAGTAACAATATACTTAGCTCTTGATCCTCTCGTCGGTGGATTTATTGGCTCAACAAAGTCTATCGTCCATTTATCAAAAAATTGTAGTGTAACTTGTGGATTCAAAGGCATGTCATCCCTTCTGGGTGTCTTCCTTACCCTTTGACAAACATCACATGTTTGATAGTACTCTTTGGCTTCCTTGTGAAGTGTGGGCCACTAGAGCCCTGCACACAAAATATTTTTGTTGTTTCTTTTCTTGCATAGTGTCCTCCTGCTATCCCTTTGTGTGTATCTGGAAGTATCATCGTCCTTTCATGCTCTAATAAATATCGTTGTAATATCCCATCGGCACCTAACTTGTATAAGCTTCCTACAATTAGTTGGTAGTCTGTTGCCTTTACCACTATTTACTTCTTCTGCGACACTGTCATGTCTGATGGATCTATCCCTATACTTGGAAACTGCACAATGCCTGCAAAGTAGCCATCCACCATTTTAACCAAAAATAACTATGCATCTGACAAAATCTCATATAGATTTCATGCATATTCTCCCAATAGTATGCGCGATAATTGATCTAGTCCTGCATTCAACTTCCCTGGTTTCACAACAACTTCAAAGGCATATTCCTGGAATAACAACAACCATTTGCATATTCTCCCCCCCCAACACTGGTTTGTTCACTAAGTATTTTAGCGCATAATGGTCCGTGTACATCTTGAAGTGTGAACCCAACAAGTAATGTCTAAACTTCTGCAGCGCATATACCATCGCTAGTCCTTCCTGTTTTGTCGTGGTGTAATTCTTCTATGTTGTCGACAGTTTTCTGCTTGTGAAGGAAATTGGATGGTCTATGTCTCCTTCTCCCAGTTGAGATGATATCGCCCCTAAAGCAATGGATGAGGCATCTACATGAACATGAAACTCCTTTTTCCAGTCTAGGAATATCAGTATCGACACAGTCACTAGCTTTTGTTTCAATGTATCTAGTCCTTTTTGGCAGTCCTCATTCCACTGGAACTTTGCTTATTTTTTCAACAACTTCTCCATTAATGTTTTAATCTAAGCATATCCCTTGATAAAATTCATGTAATATAATTTGTGATCCATTGTTTCTCTTAGTTTTCTAACTGACGTGGGTGGTTGTAAATCTAGAATTACTGCAATCTTCGTGGGATCCACTATTAAGCCTTATTTACATACCACATGTCCCAAAAAAATTCCAAATGGCTTGCAAAAGATAGATTTCTTCAAATTTAGTGAAATCTGAAATTGTCTACACCTATCCAACATCAATCTTAGTAATTCAATGTGATCCCTTAGTAGACTAAACACAGTCTGATCATCTAGGTAGAATTCTAGGAACTTATGAATAAATTCCTTAAAGATTGCAACAACTACTCTTGAAAACATTGCAGGGGCATTGTTTAATCCAAAATGCATCATTGTATACTGGTAACTTCCCCATTTTGTCACAAAAGTAGTTTTGTGCCTATCTTCTTGCGCAATTTTAATCTGATGATAGCCTGAGAAACCGTTTGTGAAAGAATAGGCCTCTCGACCCCCTACATTATCTAGTACTTCATCTGTGAATGGTGTCGTAAATGGGTCATGTAGGCATGCATAATTCAACTTCCTTAGATCCATGCAAATCCTAATCCCTCATGTTTTATTGTCTTGCACCACCATTGGACTTATCCATTCCGACTCCTTGACTGGTTCGATGATTCCTGATTCTATCATGCAGTCTATTTCTTCCTTCACCTTCTCTTTGTATTTTTGATTCAATCTGTAGGGTCTCTGTCTTATTAGTTTAGAACCTGGTTTCAACATGATTTTTATCTCTCCTAACTCACCAGCTATCCCTTTCACCTCTGAAAATGTAGCTGGGAATAGGTCTTGATATTTGCGCAGTAAATCTACAATATTTTCTACAGTTTCATCACTCCCATAATATCTTATCTACGTACAATTTGGGTTCTCCTTTGTCCCAATATTCACTTCCCGCGTTTGTAGTGGTGGTGCATATCTTGTGGATTCAAACTTTGGACCTTTTATAGCACGTTCCCCCTTTGTTTTAGGCACTTAGACATTTCGGGGATCTTCCTCATCTCGAGCTTCTTGTGCAATATTGTAACATTCCAGTAATTGGTGGAATGTCTAATCCAGATGGATATCGGTGGCCACCCACCTTTTTCCAACTGGCTCAAAACAATTTTCTGGCAATTTTGGTAATTTACTATTTTTAGCAGTTTTCACTTCTGAAGCCGTTTTGAGGCCCTAAACGGTGTTTTTTGGGAAAATAGGTTTGTAATATGAAGGTTAACTTAATACTGCACCTAAAATGAATCTCCTTGATGATACATTTCCATCGGGCTATCATACACCTAAAACAGATATCGTATGCAAAAGTACGACCCCGGGAAGTTGATGTACTAACTTACCCAAATGGGGCCCACATGAATTTTGGCGCTTCATCTCCTAGGGTTAGGTTTTTTGGGTTTCTGAAATTCCTTCTTGTTGTAAAAAGGACTTCAGAGCCTCATTGTAATCATTTTCTTGTGAATGAGTGCAACCATCACATCTCTTCTTAGAGATAAGCTGCCACCATTCCAACAAGGTTATTTCCGTTGCATTTTGTAGTTTTTAGCTTATTTCATTATTGAATAGAATACCAGTTTTATTGTATCTCAGTTATTTTGTGTTAATCACATGTTAATAATATGTATTCATTTCATTCTTCTCATAAAATATGGATCAGTGGTATCAGAGAGGTATGCTCCTTGTCGTCTTAATGCATGTCCCTAACGAGGTCGGAGTACAAAGAGTTGGGTCTCGAGCTTGTTTCTCTTGAGGACAAAATATCTCGCACGCCCAAGCGACCTCTCATGGCAGGAGAAAAGAAATATGATGGGACAGGAGATCCTTTCAAATTGTTGATTGAGGAATCCCTCATGCAATAGAGGAACTAGATGATGGATAGTTTCACGCAAATCCTTCAGCGACTACCAACAAGTGACACATCTTCTTCGAATGGAGGTGCTGCCCCCTTCAAGATACAAATAAAATTTGATATTCCTATATTTGAAGGTTAGATAGACGCAGATTCCATAGACAAGTGGTTGAATCTACTAGAAGGGTATTTTTTTGTCCATAACTTTTTGAATAGAGAAAAGATTACTTTTGCGCTCCTCAAAGTCGTTCCCCATGTCAAAGATTGGTGGGAAACTTTCTATGAGAAAAAGGAAACAGAGGAACCCTCATTATTTACAGTCACGACCACCTGGGAATCCTTTAGGGATGCTATTAAGGAACAATACTACCCTGTTGGAAGCTATGACGACCTGTATACCAAATGGACCACACTGTGGCAAGAAAGAGACCAAACAGTGCCATATTTCACAAATATCTTCCATACCTTGCACACCAAGATGGGTATCAAATATTCAGAGCGAAATCTGGTGCTCAAGTATCCCGATGCTCTGCATAGATATATCTAGACTGAAATGGAATTTATGGATATCTCATCCTTGGTCGCGGCCTACCGATATGCCGTCATAATCGAGCAGAAGCTCAAACAAAAGACGTGACAATTTGGGCCTGGGAGCCCCTCACAACAAAAGCCAAGAAAGGGTGGCCCCAACCCACAAAACAAAGGACAAATAAAATATGGACAATATCAGGAAAATCAGTCCAAGCCGCAAGCAAAGGACACTAAAAAGACAAAGAAAGATATCGAGAAGTGGTGTGACTTCCATAAGAGCCCTTAGCATAACACTGTTGACTGCCGCTCAAAGCAGTCGTTGGTGGTCGAAGTGAAAGCCTCTAAATAAGATGCAGATTCTTACTCTGAGCTAGAACTAGAAAGGGGAAGACAGATCATTGATGCGGAACCCAGTGCCACCGTTGCTACCACCAAGCTCCAGCCTAGTGAACCAGATGAGCCAGAAGAAAGAGAGTGCCTCTTCCATTCACAGATGTGGGTAAAAGGCACTCCATTTCACTTCATCATTGATAGCGGTAGCCAGAAGAACCTCATATCATCAGAGGTCGTCAAGTGGCTGGCCCTACTGACAACCCTGCACCCACAACCATACACCATTGGATGGCTCTGCCAAGGAAGAGATCTTCGCGTCATCCAAGAGTGTCGATTGTCGTACGACATCAAGCCCTTCAAAAATGAGGTATTGTGTGATGTTGCTCCTCTCGAAGTTTGTGATGTTCTTTTGGGCCAACCTTATTTATGGAAACGCCATGTTGTATATGAGNATGTCTGCACTATATTTTCCCTTTATTCCCTTTCTTCTGGTGGTGTCCCTAGTAATGTCCGTGATTCCAAGTCTTTAATCTTGGTGCAGAACCCTTGAATGACTTTGCCAATATTTGACACTTGTTCCTCCATTATGGCTTCTACTATCATTAGTACTTCTCATATTTGTTTATACAGTTGTATTCGCTGGGCCATTTTCTTGTCTTTGTCCTTCTCTTTCATTACTTTCTCGACCTTTTCTTCGGCCTTACTCTTTTCCTTCAATGTGATTTCAACTTTTTGTTCCAATGCGCTCTTTTCATGTAGAGAAGTTGTGTGTTCCTTCTGTATCTTTGTCTTTTCCACCATAACTTTTATCAACTCGATAGAAGCAGACTATAAACAGAATTGTAATTCCCACACAATACCTGTTTGCAATTCCTGTAGTGCCATCGTGGTCATCTATGAGATGACTAAGTCTAGGTGACTTAGTTCTTGTGCTTGTTTCTGCATCTCTGATATGGGGAACCCGATTTCATCTACTGGGATTTTTATCATTGTGCGCCTTGCTGCCATTTATGAGAAGTGAGAAGTGGTAGCTTCTACTTCCCCCATCGCACCTGCTAGTTTTCCTTCATTGGATCTTCTTTCTGTTGCCAGGCTTACTATCTCCAGTCATTGTTGTAATTCAATCAATTGTTCTTACATCTTCTTACCAATTTCTTCCTTCAGCTATGAAATCTCCTGAACTACCTCTTCATTGGCATCCTTTACTTGGTACCCGATCCTATCCATATCATCATCCACCAGTGTATAAACGATCGGTTCTTTGTGTGTTTTCTTCTTTTTGCACGTAGATGGGGTTGGTCTCGTACCCTTGTCTTTTCTTTTCTCTCTTTTCTTGGGTACCGTCTGTTGCATTTGTTCTGCTAATGGTGTTGTCTCCAGCCATCCCCTATGCCATTTCCTTGACTGTGTTCTTGATCACTCCCTGGACTGTTGTGTTATTGTACCTCTTCGTCATCTGGTTGATCTGCCTCAATGCCATCTGCCAAAATCTTCCAATCTGGGTCCCAGTCCTACTTGATCAGTTAGATATATTCTCCAATAACCTTGTACTTCTTCTACACCCATTCCTTTGTCTGGTCCTTCTTTTCCTAGACATATATATGATGTTGGTTTGCTTGAAACTGTGCAACCGATGCATATGCTTCCACCAGTTGTGGTGTTTCCTTAATGCACTATCGAATCCTTTAAACATAGAGAAAAAAATCTACGTTGTTTTATGCCTGTCATCGTTTATTAGTTGTATACCAGAAGTTCTGGTACTTTTCTTCTAAACATGGTTTCCCTCTTAGGCCCAAGAATTGCACGTCCTCCAGCTCTTCCCATAATGTGAACACAAGAAAAATTAGTAGCCATGGATAATGGAACTCCATGCCTCTATCTTATGCGTCTGCGGAGTCAATAAGAAATTGGTTTACCAGGAAGGGAGCACAACTCATTGAGGTCCCTTCCACACACTTCTCTACCTCATATATCACTCTTACTGACACTTGGTCCTTCCTACATTTTTTTAGCAGCTTGCATGATAACGTCTGTGACATAAATTTGATAGTTGGGTCACATATGCTTGGCACGTCCAGGCCGCACACCCCTCTAACTGTGTGAAACTTTTGTTTCATGGCCTCTGACAAATCCCTGTCGTTATTTTTGTCAGTAAACAGAAGGGTTGGATCTTCCCCCTGTGTCGGTAATCTTGTGATCCTTGTGATCAAGTTTGTATCTATTGATATTAGCCTATCCAACCACATATACCCTCCATGCACTCAATATAGGAGCAAATTAACACATGCATTTACTTTGTTTCTTCATTCAAAGTGAGGGATGTCGAATAGGTTGAGTAGGCCTGCTTGCTCCAATCCTCTAGCCCATACCCAGGGCACATGTATGCTTTGTTTTGTTGATGGGTCTACTTTCATCTGCAGATAACAATGGGGTGCAAGTTTGGGGAACTTCTTTGTCTCTGTCATTTCATGGTCTGCATATCTGATTTGTGGCACCTTCCCCAACATATCTTTGTAGATGATGACCCCTTCTAGTATGTCGGGCGTCACCAATGTGTGGTTATCATTCTTCGACAATGTCACTGGTGAGGCATCATCCTTTCTTGGTGGAATGTAGTCACGGGGGAACCTCGACTCTGATGATGATGCTCCTAAAGTTTCCTCGACCTCTGTTTCTACTGGTGATGCTTTTGTACGATCCTTCTTTGGTACAAACATTGGTGCTTTCGGTGGTGCCATTTCTGTAAAACTAGTGATCCTTGATAGTTGCTTTGGCTCTCTGTCTCCTTCTTGGCTCTACTCATGTTCTTTGTTCGCTCTTACTTGCATGAAACTCGTAGTAATAATAACTAACGCTTGTCGACCCTCAACTTATTTTGTACCCCCTTTCCAGTTGTTCATATTTCTTCATGCCTTAACTAACTTGTCCAATCCACTAACGAGGTTGATGAATGCTTGATTAAATGTTGCATTTATTACCAAATCCGTCATTGGATTTTTGCCTCGTACTATCAGTCTGTCGTGATTTCTAGTGGATTTTTCCATTTATGATCATACGTTGTCTTTATGACCTATCATTACCACTTCGTAGTCGTCGTTTCCGCCCTTTTTTTGCTTTTAATGGTCTTGTCAGTACTAAACTGTGCAACTTTTCTGGCTTCTACATTCGTTTACTACACAGTCTTTTGCTTACGTGTATTGTTTTCTTAATTGACACAGTTTCATCGCAGACGCAACAATCATTCCTTCTTCGCATTTTCTTATGTCTTTGTACTCTGTAAAAAAAAATTTGATATTTTTCTTTTTTCTACTTTTTTATTTCTTTTTCTTTCTTTTTCCTACTATAGTAAACTAGTATGGTACATGTCTTCTTCCATAGCTCAAATTATTGCGCAAAGTTTTGGTCCTCTCTATAGAGTCTCAACCAACTTCCATTCACCATTCCTACCATAAGTTCTCAATTCAGTGTTTCCAACTGTGCGACACCTATCTCCGTTACCTGCTCAATCACATATGGGCCTGACTAGTGCATTCAGAACTTTCTAGGATGCTGCATAAAATTGATGTCATATAACAATAATAAGTCTCCAACTTGAATTGTTTTTTTCTTAATATGTCAATCATTCCATGCTTTCTCTCTGGCCTTTTGAACTTGTTTGTGGAATCCCGCGACAAATATATTCTCCTCAAGCTAAAATAATTGTGAAAATCTCTCCTCTATTGTGCTAGAGTCTGAAATATTAGTGATAACTGCAATGCACAGACTCGACACAATAAACTTCATTGGCATGATTGTTTCTTGTCCACAAACCAATCTAAAAGGTGTATATCCTGACAATTTTTTGCTTGTGGTCTTGTATTCCCATAACACTGTGGGAAGCCTTAAGTCCCAATCATCTATTCCTACATTGTAGATATTTGTAAACACATTCCCTAGGATTTTATTAAATGCTTCTACTATTCCATTGGTCTGAGGGTGATATGGTGTGCTCCTCTTATGGTTATTTCAAATTCTTCATTCAATGCTGCAATTTTCTTATTGATGAAGTGTGTCCCTTGATCACTCAACAAGATACGTGGACATCCAAATATTATCACTATATTCTCAAACAGAAAGTGTGCAACAATCTCTACGCCGCAATCTATAACTGGTGTTTCTTCTGCCCATTTGGTCAAATATTCTATCGCAGTAACAATATACTTAGCTCTTGATCCTCTCGTCGGTGGATTTATTGGCTCAACAAAGTCTATCGTCCATTTATCAAAAAATTGTAGTGTAACTTGTGGATTCAAAGGCATGTCATCCCTTCTGGGTGTCTTCCTTACCCTTTGACAAACATCACATGTTTGATAGTACTCTTTGGCTTCCTTGTGAAGTGTGGGCCACTAGAGCCCTGCACACAAAATATTTTTGTTGTTTCTTTTCTTGCATAGTGTCCTCCTGCTATCCCTTTGTGTGTATCTGGAAGTATCATCGTCCTTTCATGCTCTAATAAATATCGTTGTAATATCCCATCGGCACCTAACTTGTATAAGCTTCCTACAATTAGTTGGTAGTCTGTTGCCTTTACCACTATTTACTTCTTCTGCGACACTGTCATGTCTGATGGATCTATCCCTATACTTGGAAACTGCACAATGCCTGCAAAGTAGCCATCCACCATTTTAACCAAAAATAACTATGCATCTGACAAAATCTCATATAGATTTCATGCATATTCTCCCAATAGTATGCGCGATAATTGATCTAGTCCTGCATTCAACTTCCCTGGTTTCACAACAACTTCAAAGGCATATTCCTGGAATAACAACAACCATTTGCATATTCTCCCCCCCCAACACTGGTTTGTTCACTAAGTATTTTAGCGCATAATGGTCCGTGTACATCTTGAAGTGTGAACCCAACAAGTAATGTCTAAACTTCTGCAGCGCATATACCATCGCTAGTCCTTCCTGTTTTGTCGTGGTGTAATTCTTCTATGTTGTCGACAGTTTTCTGCTTGTGAAGGAAATTGGATGGTCTATGTCTCCTTCTCCCAGTTGAGATGATATCGCCCCTAAAGCAATGGATGAGGCATCTACATGAACATGAAACTCCTTTTTCCAGTCTAGGAATATCAGTATCGACACAGTCACTAGCTTTTGTTTCAATGTATCTAGTCCTTTTTGGCAGTCCTCATTCCACTGGAACTTTGCTTATTTTTTCAACAACTTCTCCATTAATGTTTTAATCTAAGCATATCCCTTGATAAAATTCATGTAATATAATTTGTGATCCATTGTTTCTCTTAGTTTTCTAACTGACGTGGGTGGTTGTAAATCTAGAATTACTGCAATCTTCGTGGGATCCACTATTAAGCCTTATTTACATACCACATGTCCCAAAAAAATTCCAAATGGCTTGCAAAAGATAGATTTCTTCAAATTTAGTGAAATCTGAAATTGTCTACACCTATCCAACATCAATCTTAGTAATTCAATGTGATCCCTTAGTAGACTAAACACAGTCTGATCATCTAGGTAGAATTCTAGGAACTTATGAATAAATTCCTTAAAGATTGCAACAACTACTCTTGAAAACATTGCAGGGGCATTGTTTAATCCAAAATGCATCATTGTATACTGGTAACTTCCCCATTTTGTCACAAAAGTAGTTTTGTGCCTATCTTCTTGCGCAATTTTAATCTGATGATAGCCTGAGAAACCGTTTGTGAAAGAATAGGCCTCTCGACCCCCTACATTATCTAGTACTTCATCTGTGAATGGTGTCGTAAATGGGTCATGTAGGCATGCATAATTCAACTTCCTTAGATCCATGCAAATCCTAATCCCTCATGTTTTATTGTCTTGCACCACCATTGGACTTATCCATTCCGACTCCTTGACTGGTTCGATGATTCCTGATTCTATCATGCAGTCTATTTCTTCCTTCACCTTCTCTTTGTATTTTTGATTCAATCTGTAGGGTCTCTGTCTTATTAGTTTAGAACCTGGTTTCAACATGATTTTTATCTCTCCTAACTCACCAGCTATCCCTTTCACCTCTGAAAATGTAGCTGGGAATAGGTCTTGATATTTGCACAGTAAATCTACAATACTTTCTACAGTTTCATCACTCCCATAATATCTTATCTACGTACAATTTGGGTTCTCCTTTTTCCCAATATTCACTTCCCGCATTTGTAGTGGTGGTGCATATCTTGTGGATTCAAACTCTGGACCTTTTATAGCACGTTCCCCCTTTGTTTTAGGCACTTAGACATTTAGGGGATCTTCCTCATCTCGAGCTTCTTGTGAAATATTGTAACATTCCAGTAATTGGTGGACTATCTAATCCAGATGGATATCGGTGGCCACCCACCTTTTTCCAACTGGCTCAAAACAATTTTCTGGCAATTTTGGTAATTTACTATTTTTAGCAGTTTTCACTTCTGAAGTCGTTTTGAGGCCCTAAACGGTGTTTTTTGGGAAAATAGGTTTGTAATATGAAGGTTACCTTAATACTGCACCTAAAATGAATCTCCTTGATGATACATTTCCATTGGGCTATCATACACCTAAAACAGAGATCGTATGCAAAAGTTACGACCCCGGGAAGTTGATGTACTAACTTACCCAAATGGGGCCCACATGACTTTTGGCGCTTCATCTCCTAGGGTTAGGTTTTTTGGGTTTCTGAAATTCCTTCTTGTTGTAAAAAGGACTTCAGAGCCTCATTGTAATCATTTTCTTGTGAATGAGTGCAACCATCACATCTCTTCTTAGAGATAAGCTGCCACCATTCCAGCAAGGTTATTTCCGTTGCATTTTGTAGTTTTTAGCTTATTTCGTTATTGAATAGAATACTTGTTTTATAGTATCTCAGTTATTTTGTGTTAATCACATGTTAATAATATGTATTCATTTCATTCTTCTCATAAAATATGGATCAGTGGTATCAGAGCGGTATGCTCCTTGTCGTCTTAATGCATGTCCCTAACGAGGTCGGAGTACAAAGAGTTGGGTCTCGAGCTTGTTTCTCTTGAGGACAAAAGCTCTCGCACGCCCAAGCGACCTCTCATGGCAAGAGAAAAGAAATATGATGGGACAGGAGATCCTTTCAAATTGTTGATTGAGGAATCCCTCACGCAATAGAGGAACTAGATGATGGATAGTTTCACGCAAATCCTTCAGCGACTACCAACAAGTGACACATCTTCTTCGAACGGAGGTGCTGCCCCCTTCAAGATACAAATAAAATTTGATATTCCTGTATTTGAAGGTTAGATAGACGCAGATTCCATAGATAAGTGGTTGAATCTACTAGAAGGGTATTTTTTTGTCCATAACTTTTTGAATAGAGAAAAGATTACTTTTGCGCTCCTCAAAGTCGTTCCCCATGTCAAAGATTGGTGGGAAACTTTCTATGAGAAAAAGGAAACAGAGGAACCCTCATTATTTACAGTCACGACCACCTGGGAATCCTTTAGGGATGCTATTAAGGAACAATACTACCCTGTTGGAAGCTATGACGACCTGTATACCAAATGGACCACACTGTGGCAAGAAAGAGACCAAACAGTGCCATATTTCACAAATATCTTCCATACCTTGCACACCAAGATGGGTATCAAATATTCAGAGCGAAATCTGGTGCTCAAGTATCCCGATGCTCTGCATAGATATATCTAGACTGAAATGGAATTTATGGATATCTCATCCTTGGTCGCGGCCTACCGATATGCCGTCATAATCGAGCAGAAGCTCAAACAAAAGACGTGACAATTTGGGCCTGGGAGCCCCTCACAACAAAAGCCAAGAAAGGGTGGCCCCAACCCACAAAACAAAGGACAAATAAAATATGGACAATATCAGGAAAATCAGTCCAAGCCGCAAGCAAAGGACACTAAAAAGACAAAGAAAGATATCGAGAAGTGGTGTGACTTCCATAAGAGCCCTTAGCATAACACTGTTGACTGCCGCTCAAAGCAGTCGTTGGTGGTCGAAGTGAAAGCCTCTAAATAAGATGCAGATTCTTACTCTGAGCTAGAACTAGAAAGGGGAAGACAGATCATTGATGCGGAACCCAGTGCCACCGTTGCTACCACCAAGCTCCAGCCTAGTGAACCAGATGAGCCAGAAGAAAGAGAGTGCCTCTTCCATTCACAGATGTGGGTAAAAGGCACTCCATTTCACTTCATCATTGATAGCGGTAGCCAGAAGAACCTCATATCATCAGAGGTCGTCAAGTGGCTGGCCCTACTGACAACCCTGCACCCACAACCATACACCATTGGATGGCTCTGCCAAGGAAGAGATCTTCGCGTCATCCAAGAGTGTCGATTGTCGTACGACATCAAGCCCTTCAAAAATGAGGTATTGTGTGATGTTGCTCCTCTCGAAGTTTGTGATGTTCTTTTGGGCCAACCTTATTTATGGAAACGCCATGTTGTATATGAGKCTAGGCCTCATAGTGTTATTATTACTTTGAACATGAAATTGTACAGGATACCCGAGGCAATCCCACCTAGTGMTATTTCCTTGATCTCTGCTAAGAAATGCAGGAAGGTCATCTCTTAGAYGGGGAAATTTGTCTTCTTYGTGATTCTCTCTCAGAATAAGTGAAAGATCACAGCCACATCCAGGGYCTCTACAACCAACCTCTCCACACAACAGAAGCAAGTAGATAAGGTCGTGGAAGAATACTCATATATCTTCTCCTCATCTACAGGGGTACCTCTGCACTGCCAAGTCAATCACCCCATCGATCTGACCCCCGGCGCACCATTGCCCAATGGGCCAGTCTATCGTCGCTCTTTGTTAGAGAATAAGGAGATCAAGTGATAGATCCAAGAACTTCTCCACAAGGGGCACATTCATCCCAGCTCATCACCTTGTGGGAGCCCAATCATGTTGGTACAGAAGAAAGATGGAACCTGGCGAATCTGCATTGATTATCGGGCTCTAAATAAAATTACAGTCAGAAACCGGTACTCGATTCCTCGAATCGACAACCTCCTTGATCAAATCACGAGGGGAAAATACTTCAATAAGATTGATTTGAAGTCTGGCTACTACCAGGTCCTGATAGAACAAACATATGTATGGAACATTGCCTTCAAGTCAAAGGAAGGCCTTTTTGAATTGTTGGTCATGCCCTTTGGTTTGACAAATGCTCCAGCTAATTTCATGAGGATGATGGACAATATCCTACAACCATTCACCAATAATTTTGTAGTGGTGTATCTGGATGACATTCTCATTTACAACAAGACTTGGGCCGAAAACTTGCAGCATATTCAGTAGGTTTTGCACACCCTACGACATCACAAGCTATACACTAACTTGGAAAAATGCTCCTTCGGCATGGACAAGATCCATTACCTGGGCTACATCATTGATCAACATGGCATACATGTGGATCCATCCAAGATCCAATTCATCCATGACTAGCCAACCCCAATCACACTCACTGAGCTTCGAAGCTTCTTGGGCCTTGCCAATTTCTACCATAGGTTCGTGTTAGGATTCTCCCATATTTCATGGGCCCTCAGCTAAATAAACAGGGGTAGTGGTAAGGAGAAATTTGTGTGGGGCTAGTCCCAACAACACGCATTCGATGATTTGAAGTAGTGCTTGTGCTAAGCCCCAATACTTTCACTAGTAGACCTACAAAAACCCTTTGAGATCAAGACAGATGCTTCAGACTATGTTGTGGGCATCATTCTCACTCAACACGACCACCATGTGGCCTATCATAGTGAGACACTATCAGATGTTGTCCGTAAGTACCCTACTTACGACAAAGAAATGTACTCCATTATGCAAGCTTGCCGCCAGTGGAGACATTACATTCTTGGGAAGGAGACAATCATCCACACAGATCATAAGCCACTATAGTTCATGTAGACACAGGGAAATTTGTAGAATGAACGCCATCAAAAGTGGTCCACATACTTGCAACAATTCCACCTCAACATCAAGTATAAAACAAGAAGCACCAATTGCTTTGCTGATTGCCTCAGCAGACCGTCAGTCGTGACACTCACCACGGTGCTAGAATCTTGCGGCCATGAGACCTCTGGATGGCCCCAACTCTATGAGACAGACTCAGACTTCGCCACCACCTACCAAATGTGGGGTGAAAACACAATTGTCGATAATTTCCATCTTCAGGATGGGTTGTTGTGTCGTCTGGGCAATATTTGTGTTCCATCAAGAGAGCGAGCGAAGTTGATCTAGGAAGCCCACTACAGTCAGGTGGTAGGACACTTTAGCATAAAAAAGAGAGTGGCAATGATACAGAAACATTTCTACTGGCCGAAACTTCGACAAGAGGTCAACAAGTATATCATTTCCTGCACTGCCTGCGCTATTGCCAAACCGAACACTAAGAAACAAGGTATATAAACCCCTCTTCCTACTCTTGACAAGCCATGGGAATCCATCTCAATGGACTACATGTCGGGCCTCCCATCCACCCAGTGGGGAAATGACTGTATTTTTGTGGTTTCTTATCGCTTTTCTAAGATGGCGATTCTGTTTGCCTGCAAGAAGAGCATCACAACATAGGCCACTGCCAAGATCTTATTTGAATGAGTCTGGGTACATTTTGGAATCCCACAAACCATTGTCTCATATTAGGACAATTGATTTCTTAGCACATTCTGGTCGAGCCTCTAGTCATTGCTAGACACCAAGCTCACCAAATCCACGACCTTCCACCCCTAGACAGATGGCCAAACCAAGGTTGTAAATCGAATGATTGTGCATATCCTTCGCATGTATAATTCAAAGCACCCTCGCACATGGTATGAGATCCTTCCCTATGTCCAACATAGTTACAACCGAGCCCTACATAGCTCAATCGGCCACAACCCCTTTTAGGTGGGGTTGGGATTCCAACCATTGGGTCCCATAGATGTTGCACTTCCCCTTGCGGTCACCTTGACCGACTCATCTCTTGCTCCAACTGAAGCTAACAAAGCCACCCAATTCATTGAACAGATCCAACACATCTGCCAACAGGTTCAGGATATCCTACAAAAGTCCAATGACAAGTACAAACAATGCCATGATCAACATCGGGTGCCACATAAGTTTCAGGTGGGTGACAAAGTTTGGTTTCACTTGCAGAAAGAACGCATTACATGACCCCATCGGAAGATTTTCCCACTCCATTATGGGTCGTATAGTATCACCAAGGCTAGGGGATAATTATTTTGATCTCAACATTCCTCCTTTCCTTGGCCTACACCCAGTGTTCAACGTGGATCTCCTTCACCCTTATTTCCCACCATTATTGGACACCTCAGAAGTAGCATAACAACTGACACCAACAGAGCTCAACCTCGACTGCCTACAACAAGCATCCAATGATCAATATGTGGATATATATATCAAGGGTACTCGACAACAAAGGATCCATATTTATCGAGTTGTCAAAGCAAGGCAGCTCCTGCACCAAGGCAAGTGGCTCACCCAGGGCCAAATTCAACAGATTTCCTCTTCTGATGGGGGGCCTCAACGCAATGGATACCATTTCTTTCTAAGGATGGAGGATTGATCCATATGGATATCAGTGGCCACCCACCTTTTCCAACTGGCTCAAAACAGTTTTCTGACAATTTTGGCAATTTACTATTTTTAGCAGTTTTAACTTTTGGGGCCA
>JZKD02S0339107.1:7254-19184 GCA_000966675.3 Picea glauca | reverse complement strand
TTTTAACATGATTAGTCCATCATTTTTAATGTATAAACAACCACTTTAAATAATACAAAGGGTATCATGTTGCTCCATTCCCTTCAAGAATTACCTTCTTGTAAGTACCAAGGGTGTCATGTTCATGCAATCCATTCACGCATCAAACCTTCTAGGTGGGTGGGATTGTACAATTGTTGAGACCATATTAAATCAATGTTTATTACTCTTTTTGAGAGACTAATGGTCACTGGGGATTAAGGATCTCTCCTTATTGCATTTCCTTTATCTAAACTTTGTGATAAATTTAATCCACTACCTACCCTCATGGAAATATGCGACTTGTTAGTAAAAGAGTCATTAGATTTTCAACCTAGGTCATGAAAAAACAAAGTGCTAGTAGGGAGAAACAAGAATTTTGTCCCTCTCCTAATGATACCATGTACAATGGATTTAGGAGATTTTAGCACTATGTTTTGGTAGCCAGTATGAAATTTTTGAACCTGTAATGGTGGCCCCTACTCAAGAAGGAGCCAACCCCACATTCCACAATGTGGTGGCTAGCGACAACCAACTGCCTCCTCATTTTGACGCCATATATGTAACTCCCAACTCTCACAGCCCCATGGAACTGAACTGACAAAGAAGACTCTAAAAATCTTGGAATCGCTCCCAACAAAGAATAAACTGGATACAAATGTCATGAAGAAAAGTCCAATGACTTGTATCCCGCAATCAAAGGAAATCCCCCAATATGAAATCATGTCTCCTCTCCTAGGTCAGGATATCCAATACATGCAAGATCACTACCTCATTTGCGAATTCATTTTCCTTTGGACATCAGAAAAAGTTCTCTTATGGTGGATCAAAACCCAATGGAAGACAAAAGGGGATGGTTTCCCTCTAAATGGGTTCCAAAGGCTTATTTACTGGAATTTTCAACCTAGTTGAAGTCTGAGAACATGTATTCCAAGGTGACCCATATTTTTTAAACTCAACCGGCCTATACATGCGTATATGGAAAGAAAAATTTAGCCTGGAAAAGGAATATTTCACCACTTATCTGTGAGAAATCACATGTATAGAAAGATAACTAAACTAACCTCCTAAATATGAATCCAACAACATATAAAAAATAATAAGAACATAAAGAGAAAAGGAAAAAGAATACACCAGATATACGTGGTTCATCCAATTGGGATACATCCATAGGAAGGTTTTCTTCTATTATCTCCAGAAATCTCCTTCAATATTACAAGAGAGAAACTCCACAAATACCCCATGCAAATATAGAATAACGCTTGAGAGCACAAGATGAAGATCACATGTTATTCCTTAAGAGGCACTCTTGGCATTATTATATACTCTTGGAATTATTGTATACCAAGAGATATGAATGAATTACTCTTACATATTGAATGTGGTATAATATAATTCTCCTTTTTATCATCTCTTTATATAATATTCCTACCAAGAGTAAACTATACCAAAATAGATATGGGATATTTGTTTTATACTCTTTTACATAAGATTGTGGACAACTTCCAACATAATAAAAAGACACTATTACCTTCCAAGGAATATAATATATTCTAGCACTCCCCCTTAATAATGGATGGGAGAAAATCCCACACTCATGGTGGAAGGAGTCGTTACTAATGCTCCCCCTTGATGACAATTTCCCTCATCCCCAACAAAGAGTGAAGATGTAAAAACTTTTCTTCTATCATGGATTTGGTGAATATATTGGTTGTTTTTTTCTCAGTAGGACAATATACCAGAGAGATAGCACCATCTGCAACTAGATCTTGAATATAATGTGCATCAAGATCAAGATGTTTTATCTTGGAGTGATATATTGGATTATAAGAAATTTGTATTGCACCTTTATTATCACATATCAAATATGTGGATAATTTCTAAATCAGTCCAAGCTATGTAAGAACATGGCGTAACCATACTACTTCTTTAGTTGCTTCTTTGGATGCTTTGTACTCTACTTCACAAGAAGATAATACAAGAGTCTTCACCTTCTTACTGGACCAAGAAATTGGACCTGAACCAAGTTGAAATGGATAACCTGTAGTACACTGTTTATCTGAACTGTCACCTACCCAATTAGAATTTGTATAACCAAGAAGTGAAACTATAGCACTACTCGAATAAAATACACCATAATTCATTGTCCCTTTTAATTATCGCAGAATTCTCTTGGCTTCCTTCCAATGAATTTCATGAGGTTGCTACATGAACCTAGAAACCAAACTGAGAGAAAAAGAGATATCATGCCTGCTATGTGTCAAATATATCAAACTGCCCATAAGTTGACAATACATTATAACAACAACAAGAGGAGTATTGCATTCCATAGTTAACTTAACACCAGACTGAAATGGTGTGGCGGAGGGATTACGATCACTCATATGGAAATGAGTCAATAAATTTGTTGCGTACTTCGGATGAGAGAGAAAAATACCATTAGCCATACACCAAATCTGAAGACCCAAGAAATACTGCAATATGTCGAGATCTGTCATCTCAAACTACTTTGAACATCACTTTTCATATTTTGAATTAATACAAGTTGGCTTTCAGTGATAATGAGATCATCCACATATAAGACAATAATGAGAACATGATCACCAAATTCCTTGACACACAGATTGAGATCATATATACATCGCTTGAAACCATTCTTCAAGAAATACGCATCAATTTTATCATACCAAGCCCTCGATGCCTGCTTGAGACCATACAAAGACTTGTGTAATTTGCATACTAAGTTAGAATTTTTAGCAGTAACAAAGCCAAGTGGTTGTTCCATATAAATTTCTTCATTAAGATCACCATTCAAAAAAGAAATTTTAACATCCATTTGGTTTATTTCCCATTTATAAGATGCAACAGAAGATAAAATGCTTCTTATGGTATTCATTTTGGCAACAAGGGAAAAATTTCATTATAATAAATACCTTCTTTTTTATTAAAACCTTTTTCAACTAAAATTGCTTTATATTTTTCAATCTAAACTTCTGCAGTAAACTTTGTTTTATATACCCATTTACAACAAATTAGGTTATTTCCCATAGGAAGGGGAACATGAGTCTATGTCTTGTTCTTTATTAGAGATTCATACTCAACATTCATAGCATGTTCCCAATGAGGATGACCCTTATCTTGATCATAAGTAGTAGGATCATCTATGGATAATATTGTGTTCATAAGAGAAAATTTAGATCTAGTTCTACAAGTATTGGAAGAGTGATTGATCTAACTACTTGTGGATTCAAGAGTTTTCCAGGCCCAAACAAGAAGATGAGAAGCAACATAAGTTAATTTAGGTACTTCTAGATATTCTGGTGGAATACTTGAATAAGAGTTCGAACTAAGATCAACAGTAGGAACAAAGATGGAAGAAGAGTTGAAAAATATAGGTGTAATAGGAGACAATGACACATTCAAGGTAACTTGAGGTTCAACAGACTTAGCTGGTGGAGAGACTTCATTGAAGTGAACATATCCCTGGATAATGACACTTTGGGTAGAAGGTTAAAACAACCTATAATCTTTGGAATCCTCAACATAACCAATGAAAATACATTTATGAGACTTGGGTTCTAACTTTTTCCATTTTTCATTAGGAATATGAGCCAAACATTCGCTGCCTAATATCTTAAAGTTACTTATATTGATTTTTCTTCCATTCCAGTTTTCCTCAAGAATAACATGCACCACTTCTTTTGTAGGATCTCTGTTTAAAATAAAGTTAGCACAACAAATGGCCTCAACCCAAGTTTTTTTATGTAATCCTTTAGAATATAACATACATCTAGCCATTTCAACCAAAGTCCTATTTTTTCTTTCAACAACCCCATTTTGTTGAGGCATATAAGGAGCACTATTTTGATATTGAATTAAATGCTTAGAAAAATATGATTCAAATTATTTCTTAATGAATTCCCCCCCATTATCTGATCTCACAGTTTTAATACTTTACCGGATTCTTTTTCAGCAAAGGATTTAAATTCTTGAAATTTAGAAAAGGTTTCACTTTTATGTTTCAGATAATAAACCCATGATTTTCTGTTAAAGTCATCAATAAAAGTAAAAAAAAATTGCATGAGATAGAGAAGGAGTTTCAAAAGGACCATAAATATGACTATGAATTAACTATAGGGGATCTTTAACACGCCAAGCTTTACCTTTTTCAAGCATTTCTCTATGATGTTTACCAATCACATAGCCTTCACAAACACCTTTAGTATACGAAATATTAGGCAAGACATGTACCATTTAGATAATAATTTCATTTTACCATAATTCAAGTGACCTAATATTGCATGCCATAATTGAATTAATTCATAAGTGTGAGGAACATAGGAATAAAATGGTTGTCTTTTAGTTGAACTAAAACCATCAAACTTATATAAACCAATGTCATGATCAACAAGACCTGAAGAAACTATTTTGAAATTTTGGTTGATATCTTTAAGAAAATATTTATCCAGCCAAGATTCAAATTTATATCGTTTATGACATGCACAAGAAATAGAAAGTAAGTTGATGGGCATGTTTTGAACATGAAAAACATCTTCTAATTGACCATTAGCAACTTTAACATTACCAAAACCAATTATGTCAAGTTGTTTACCATCACCAATAGAGACTTTCTAAGATGAGTGCTTATTATTGTCATAAGATGTAAACAAAGAAGCATTACCTATCATATGTTTAGATGCACCAGAATCCATTATCCATTCCACATTAGAAGAATTACTATATTGAACAAAAATTGCACATAAAGCTACTTGTTGTTCATTAGAAGCTTTCTTTTTAGCCTTAGCATTTAAGTGTTTTCCTTTATAGAAACTCTTTCCAGGATGGTTATTTTTACCACAATAATTACAAGGATCATATACTTCCTATTCTTACTAACTTCATGAGTAACATTAGAAGCATTACCAAAATTATTAGTTGAAGAGTGTGAACAAGAACCTTTAGTATTAGGCTAGAAACGTTTCTTAGGATTCTTATTATTATGTGTCATTAGAGCTTTATGAGAAGTTAATTGACCTGAAGAAATCAACCTTTATTGCTCATTTATCAACCCTTTAAAAAATTCATCAAAAGTAGGTTTCATGGTACCTTTAGACATTTCAATAGCTCTATTCTAGTTTGGATGAACATGTCAAAACAAGATGGAAATTTATGTTCTATAATAATGATTAATGCAGTATCAATCTTCTTATAATATTTACCACAATTGTTTAATTTTTCATTTAAGGTTTCCAGTTCAGCAATATAGAGTTCTATCCTATCAAAATATTTAGGGTCTAGCTCATGGATTTTCTTTTCTAGGTAATAAGTAGATATATCATCAGATTTATCAAATAGAGAAGAAAGAATTTTCCATACCTCAACTGGGTTGTCTTCTACTTCAATACTTACCTGAATACTATTTGATATTGTTTATCAAATGATCCCTCTTGTTCGATCACATCTTTCTTCCCAGATAACTAGATATTTAACATTAGTGGGATCCTTGTTTTCACCATTAACCAACCTCCAAAGATGTTTTCTCCTCAGAACATCAATCATTTTTCTCTTCCATGCAAGATACTTAGAACCAACAAGTCGAAGAACATAAACTACTTCTGAAGTCATTATGATGAAGAAATTAACAAGAGATAAACCCTAATGAAAATAATAGACAAGATAGGTAAAAAAATGAGTAAACTAAAAAGATCTTACCAAAAAAATATTAATTAAAGTAGATCAAGGGTTTTGAGCCCAAAATTTGAAATGATCATAACATGATCAATATTGCTTAGAATTTCTATTATAGCTCGTTTATGGAAATGGAATGGTCATTTTTCATCCATCAACCCAAACCAAATAAAAATATGGATATTCTGTCAAAATATATCAACTCTTCAATATTTCCGTCCGTACGGAAAATTTCTGACAAATAGTTGATTTTAAATCAATGAGATCTCCACTTTCTAGACATGAAATCAGATTTTTTTTTCAAACCACGTATTTTTTTTCTGAGGAACTCATATATGCAAATTTTTTCTTCATATTCTGCACCCAAAGTTTCAGAACTGGATCTGAAAGTTGCAACCTTAAATTTTCCTAGAAAAAAAAAAAAAACTAGATCTAAGAAAAACTAGATCTGAATAACTGGGAGATAGATATCCTTAAGGAGAATCAAATTTCCATATATATATCTACAGAAAAATAATCAAGAAACCTTCATAAAATATACAAAATAGGGGTTAGGGTTTAATATAAAAACTCAAACATACAAAATCATGCCCATATTTGAAGAGAATCTACTAGATTTGATGGCAAATCTACAAAAAATAATAGTGCCCAAAATAAAATATGAAGATAAATGTGTTGGATAAAACTATAGAAGGTGGTATATCATAGCCACCAAGCTCTGATACCATGTGATAAATCACAGTTATAGAAAGATAACTAAACTAACCTCCTATCTATGAATCCAACAACATATCAAACATAATAAGAACAAAAAGAGAAAAGGAAAAAGAATACACCAGATATACATGGTTCACCCAATTAGGCTACGTCCACGGGAAGGTTGTCTTCTATTATCTCCAAAAATATCCTTTAATCTTACAAGAGAGAAACTCCACAATTACCACATACAAATATAGAAGAATGCTTGAGAGCACAAGATGATGATCACATGTTATGCCTTAATATGCACTCTTGGAATTATTATATACCAAGAGATATGGAGGAATTACTCTCACATATTTCATGTGAGACAATATAATTCTCCTTTTTATCATCTCTTTATATAATATTCCTACCAAGATTGAAATATTCCATAATAAATATGGGATATTTGTTTTATACTCGTTTACATAATATTGTGGACAACTTTGGACATAATACAAATACATTATTACCTTCCAAGGAATATAATATATTCCAACATGATCCAGTCTGGATCAATCTATATTCACTTCTAGAGGAGTACTGGCGTTCAAAAATTCTGGAAGGTATTGGAAACACTCTAGGACCCTTTGTACAGATAGCAAAGGCCACCCTTCAAGGTCGATATACCTCCCATGCTCAAATATGTGTCTACATCAATGTCTCTAAATCTCTGCCAGCCTCAATCTGCCTCATATACAAGATCGTATATTGAATCTAGAGCTTAGACTATGAGCACATTCCCTTCTAGTGTAGAAAATCCCATGCTCACAAGCACCTTTTTAGAGATTTTCCTCTGAATAAACAACCAGATCCCCCAAAATATCAATTTGAAAAGGATGATGCAGGATTTGAAAAAATCATAGAAAAACGCAAGTCCCAAAATAAATCTCCCACCCATCCAAACCCCAAATCCCCACACAAGGAATATCTTCGAATCACTAACAAATCTCCCTAAGAAAGGAACCCCCAATCCCATCCCTACTGCTGAGACCCAACTAAGTTCCTCTCCCTGTCAGGACAAGAACCCTTGTTCTCTGCAAGTTCCCATTACCCAAATCTCATCCCCCTAGCAATAAAACCAAGATGCTTCTATGATTCCAACTGATTCCTCAAAGACTGATCTGGATGATCTAGAAGACATGGACCTAGAGGATCTAGACCTGAAAATCATAGCAACTGCATGCGAAATGAAAGAATAACATTCAATATCATATCAACAAATCAGGCTACTACAAAGCACTCTTATAAAATCAAGAAACAAGGAGAAAGGGACAACCAATAAAAAAGGTAAGAAGTCTTCTTCTTCTTCACTTGGAATCAATAAATCTATGAGAAAAAAATTATTAAGATTCCAAAATACGACAAGAAAAGAGGATGACCTTCCAACAAGAAACTGTTAGAAGAATTAGAAAAACTTCTTCTAAATTCAGGAAGAATCAAGAGTATAGTGGTGAAATTCTCATCCCACCCCTAGTATTCTCAATGAAAGTCATCTCTTTGAATATGAGAGGCCTCAAAAACCCAATAAAATAGAGAATTTTGAATATCTTGATTGATGATTAAAAACCCTATATCATAATGATACAAGAAATAAAATTCAACTCCATAACCATGAAAAATTGGCCACCAATTATTGGAAAGGATGCCAAGCTATAGTAATAGATGTCAAGGGGCCATCAGGCGAGTATCCATCCTCTGGAACCCCAACAAAATATTTTTATCTCATTTCTTCACAACCCGCCACACCATCTCACCCAAATTCCAACCCATAGGATCTAAGAAAATTGGATACATCACCAACGTCTATGGACCGCAAACCCCTCAAGACAAATTATCCTTCCTTCAGATCCTTTACCACTTAAATTCCCTCATTGAACAACATCCCTATCTCTTACGGGGAGAATTCAATATCATAATGCCCCTCTCAAAAAAATGTGGATGTCTCAATCGTCTAGACTAGGACTCAGTAAGATTCAAAGAAACCATCAGTGACCTCATCCTAGTGTGATAGGAAAACCACCAATGGAATATTTACATGGATTAATCACTGCATAGGCCTACACCAAAGAGCTTCCCATCTTGATCATTTTCTTATTTTTGAATCCCTTCTTCTAAAAAACTATGCGATTGACGCCTCCATTGTTACCTACCAAGGCTCATACCATTGGCCCATTCTCCTCCACATCGACATTCAAGCCAACCCCACAAATTATCCCCTTTTCTTTGAATCCTTCTAGCTGACTAATCCTTCCTTCCACTCTAACCTTCCCTCTTTGTGGCAGGGTGTGGAAGTCAACTCATTTTCCCCAATGGTTAGGTTCCAACAACGCCTGAAGAACCTGAAACATCAAATAAATTCTTAGAATCAAACAAAGTTTGGAAATATATTTATGGATTAAAATAAACTTCAAAAAAGTATGAAATAAAATCAGCAATTGATTATCACTTCAAGTCATTCCCTAGATCTCGAAGAGGAGGAATCCTCTCTCATGGCCCATATAAAAACCATAGATAAGTAAGAAGAAATTATTTGGAGACAGAAATCAAGAGTCCTCTCGATAAATTAAGGTGAGAGAAATTCAAAGTTTTTCCACAATTCAATGATTCAACGAAGATCAAAATTGAATTATCTCACCCAAAGACAATCAAGGTAACAAAGTAAGTAATCACCAAGACATTCAATCAGAACTTCGTCAATATTATGGATATCTAATGAAAGAAGCTCAACCAAATATGAAGGAATCGATCATAAAGATAACTCATCATATCCAAAAAATTCTCAACGAATATCATAATGAAGCACTAATGAGGAAAATTACTATGGAAGAGGTGGAACAAGAGATTTGGGAAATTACCAAAGGAAAATCCCTTGGCCCTAATGGATTTACAGTGGACTTCTATCAATCTTGTTGAATGATAATAAATAATAAAGTCTTGGAAGTGGTAGAAGACTCTCGAAAAATTTTAAAACTTCCTCCTAGCCCTTAATGTTACCTTTCTCACTCTCATCCCTAAAGAAGACAAAGTAGAAAACCCCAGCAAATTCTATCTAAAATCCCTCTCCAATGTCATCTACAATCTCATCTCCAAAATAATTGTTAATAGACTAAAACTCGTCCTCCCTTCCCTAATCTCCCCAGAGAAGATATGCTCTGTAGAAGGAAGAAAAATCTTGGATAGCATAATCCTAACTCATGAATTAATCCACTCCATCCACACCTCCAAGAAACTAGGTATGCTTATTAAACTAGACCTTTATAAATAATTTGATAGTTTTAGATGGAATTATATCTTTAGCATATTAGATGGCTTCGACTTCAATAAGAACTAGATATTGTGGATAAAATATATGATTTCTATGACCTTGTTTTATATCCTGGTAAATAGATCCCCCTCCCTAACCTTCTCCCTATCAAGAGGCATTCATCAGGGAGACCCTCTCTCACCCTTCCTTTTCATCTTGATGGCGGAGGGTTTGGGAAGGGCTATTAAGGCAAAGGTGCAACAACAGAATTTGAAGGAACTCTCTCACCACAGGGAATAATCTCCTTCCATGCATAAAAAATTTGTATACGACACAATGTTAATGGTTAATCCAACAATAAAAGAAGCACTTACAATAAAGCAAGTTCTTCACGAGTTTTCAAACACTTCAGGGATGTCCATCAATGAAAAAAAGGCCCAAATATTATTCTTTAACACCCTATAGACTATACATCACCACTTAATAGGAATATTAGGCTTTCAATGATTCAAGATTTCCTCAAAACATATGGGAGTCCCCCTAACTAATAATCCCTTGAAGAATAAATCTTGGGAAGACCTTCTTGAAAGTATGGGAAAAAAACTGGATAATTGGGCCTTTCGCTCTCTCAACATTGCAAGAAGACTCATTCTCATCAAGTCGGTCTTATAAGCACTGACTATATACCATCTCTTAGTAATAACAACCCCAAAATATATACTCAAAGATATTTAAAACCTTCATAGAGATTTATTATGGGGGAGTTATAAGAACACAAATAAATGGGATTCAGTGGCATGGGAAAAAAAAATTCTTCCTAAATATAAATGTGTTCTTGGTATGAGGGACCAAAAAAATATTATCCAAACACTTGGTGACAAGATATGGTGGCATTGGATAACCAAACCCCAGACACAATGAGAAATATTTTGGAAAACAAAATATTCCCAAAATCAACAAGCGAGTCAAATTATCAGAATGAATAATTCCCCCATGGGTTCCAACCTCTAGAACCAACTATCTCTTCTTTTTGCAATTATAAATGAAAAAATATAACAAGACTAAGGTGGCACACTACTATTCAGTAGAAGAAAACCCTAGCCATTGGAGACAATGGCTCCCCTGTCATCATTGGACTAGAGATATAGACCATAACACTTTAGAAGGTTTTTTAGTGGACATCAACAAAATGAAGATACGATGATATGATCAAATAGACCACTTAAGATGGGGAGCCTCTACTAAAGGAACCTTCTAAACCAAATAAGCTTATGCAATAGGAACCAAGCACACCAAGCTCCCAAAATATCCCATCCGGAACAATATTTGGAACCAAAACCTTTGGAAAAAAGTATTGACTTTCATTTGGTTTCTTACTCTTAATAAATCCCTTACCTAGGACAATCTTTGTAAAAGAGGCTTCTCATGTCCCTCATGATGTCCTCTCTGTCTATCGTAAGAGGATACTATAGATAATTTCTTCAACACCTATCACTATATGAAATACCTTTGGACCTTCATGGAGCTTCTCTTTCGTCACTCAGGGTGCATCAAACACTCTATATGAGCTACATTATAACTATGTCCATATTATATTACTCAAAACCATATAGCTAATAGAGCCTAGAACTTTTTACCTGGCTTTGTTACTTCAAATGCCTAGAAAGAGAGAAAACACAGAATATTCAAGCTACAATCTCTCCCACTTGTAGCTCTCTGGAACAAGGTCATCAACTCAGTCCAAGAAAATATCTTTTCCCAACCCTAGAAGGAGTAGGACTGGAAATCTAACCCATATAAGCTCTCTATCTTCCAAGCCCTTAATGTCAAATCCATCCTAGCTCCCCTGAGACAAATATTTTTCCCCGCCCCTCTAGCTTAGGCTTCCCTATGGAATCCTCCTCCAAAGAGGTTCATAAAGATTAACTTTTATGGGGCCTCTAAAGGAAACCCAGGTGTCACAGGGTATGGTCGAATCTTTAGAAACAATCAAGGAAACATTTTGAGAAATTATGGAGGAAATATGGGGGTAAAAACCAACAAATGATCATAACTTCATGTTGTAGAAGAAGGTCTTCGTATAGACTCAGCTCAGGATTATGATAATCTCATCATAGAAGGACACTCCCAGATAATCATCAACATGCTCAAGAGTCTACAACATGGATATCCAACCTCGAAAATCTCCAAAACCTGGAGATTGGAATATAGTTTGGAGACCATTCAACAAACTCTT
>JZKD02S0339084.1:303518-319242 GCA_000966675.3 Picea glauca | reverse complement strand
GAACCAATACCATGTGTTATACTCATGCCAAGTGTACAGCTCGATCCAACACCATATCCATCGTGTATCGTGTCAATCAATCGTTCAATACCAAGGTTTTAAAATTAATCAATGCTAATACATAGTTTGGAATTATGAATCATTCAACGTATTATCAACTTACCAATATACCAAGCATCGATTTGTAAAGTCCAATATGATTAATCGATGCGCCTTCAAACCATTGCTATTTCTTGAATTAAACTTCATACAATTACCAATGTATTCGTTGCTCATTGGAATGTTTGCATTCCAAAGTCTTTAGAACATAATGATCCAAAATTTCTCATATAATAGCTGAGTGAAAAGTCCATAGCAATAAGGATAAAATCAATAAGTCCACATCCATTATAACTTTTAGAATATCAGAATAAAACCAATAAGTTTTAATGCCCAAAGGTTTAACAATCAAACATATCCAAATGCGCAATCAAGGTAAGATAGTATGCTCAAGGATAAAAGTTCGAGAAAACCTTTAGTAGTCATGTGATAAACCAATGGTGAAGTGTCTTTTGGAGAAATCGATGAAAGACAACTATGATCAAACGATGAAAAAGTTATTTTCACACTTACAGTTGTGAAAATCAAATCGAGACCAAATTGCAATTGTCGAAAAATGAAACAAATGCCCAGAAGAAGAATGCGATGATTATTTTTCATTACCGAGACAAGGGGTGTAGCCAGCATTTTTTAAGAGAAATTAAAAAAAAATGATTGGCTGCCAACAAGAACATCACATAATTCCTCACGGTTAGAGAGTTATGGCCATGAGAAGTTGGAGACCCCATGTTTGGGTAATGGACCCAAGTTTGTTTGATGGGTAACAGTATGAGTTATGATGTATTTTTAGATAATACTATTCTATATGGATAGTACATGTCATGCCATTTCTGGTGGTATGTAGAATGTCACATAACTCCTCACGGTTTGAGAGTTATGAGTTATGGCCTTATGAAGTTGGAGGACCCTCATATGTCATCTAGAAGCCCCAAAAGGTCAAAGTAATCAAAGTGGTTTAAGATATTTTAAAAGGTAAATAATAAATTGAAGTGATGAGTGTTTTATAATTCAAAGTGAATACAAAATAAATTATTTCAATAATAAATTTAATGGTAAAATTAGAAGTGGGCCCAACCCTAAAATAAGGAAAGTGGGCCAAGTGACCTAGAAGATGTTTTTAAGGAAGCTACTTGGAGAGTATAAATAAGAGGCAAGGCTCTCTCATTTGAATCAAACTTGAGCATATTGAATATATATATATATATGTGTGTGTTTGAGGTAACCAAGGATATCTAAACCGGAATTCTGAGTGAAGGTGAAGAAAAGAAGGCTGAAATGCAAGGAAGGATAAATTCTTTTGATGGTGCTTTCTAAGGTATATTATTTACAGGTCATCTTACCATTTTCGCTATAAATTTGTTTCTATAATGAGTCAGACCATGAAATTTCTATGAAAGTGAGACAACCTATCCAAGTATCTTTGGTAAAAAATTCAACTTGTGGGTCGTTGTATTTTGGGAGTTACACTCCATGGAAAATAGGGTTTGGGGCCAGTCCTAAAACTAGTCAAAATCAGGCGTTTCGGGTAAAAACGTCATAACTTCTTCATCACAGATCCAAATTTAGTGAGATAAAATGTGTTAGTTAGGGTAAAGGATTTAGTATTATTTGTAATAGTTTCATATCAATTCCTTAAATATTTTGTGTGGGGCACGCTCTACAAGGTTGCTCTCTAGAATAATCCAGAATTCAACAAGGTATGTCATTTTTGCTGTAACTTCTTTTCTGAGAGGTTCCAAGTAGTGAAACTTGGAGGAATTGCACAAAACACACTGAATAAAATTGTGTATCAGTTTCATATATTTATACATTACAGTTTCAAAGTTATGATTACTTCAAGTTAGGGTTGTTGACTAATCCAAAACTAGGCATGTGAGACTAAAGAAAAGTTTGATGAAAATGATAGTCTCTTGTTTTTAAAGTTAAGGAAGGTTTGCAGGAATGTGAGAATATACACCAGGTCTATTATAGAGTTACAAATAATATTTGGATGATGAAATTGATGAGGGATTTTGGTTGTGGTACATGTTGGGTACATGGTTGAGACAAGTAGTTGATGAGTTGGCGCACATACATGAGGTGTATAGTTGATGTTGTTGGTACATATTGATGAGTCATAGTTGATGAGTAGTTGACACATTATTGGTACATAATTGGTACATGGTTGGATGCACTTTTTTATGGTACAGGTTGATTACAGGTTGGTGCATGGTTGATGCACTTGTTCATGGTACATGTTGATTACAGATTGAGGTATAGGTTGATGCATGGTTTAGATTTATTGGTATATGTTTATAGTGATATATCTCACAGTGATTGTGTGAAAGTGGTTCCATCATTCTACTTCTACTTCAGGGTGGTAGGATGGGGAAAGGATAGGTGGTTGTAGCCACCTTTTTGTTGTATCCAGAGAACATTG
The DNA here is from genome assembly GCA_000966675.3 of Picea glauca. NCBI lineage: Eukaryota > Viridiplantae > Streptophyta > Pinopsida > Pinales > Pinaceae > Picea > Picea glauca. The sequence goes on along the minus strand of JZKD02S0339084.1, from coordinate 316,724 downwards.
GGGGTTGTAGCCTCCTTCAAGTTGTAGCCAGAGAATTGGGGAGTTGGAGCTTCCCTCAGGTTGTAGCCTGAGAAACTAGGGGGTTGGAGCCTCCTTCCAGTTGTAGATGAAAAACAAAGGAAGTTGGTTCTTCCAATGAATGTAATTCTTCAAGACATATAAGAAAAAACATTCCATGGTTTTATCCTCATTTGGGTTTCCACGTAAAACACTGATGTACTGCGTATGTGTGTGATTGTTTATTTCTTACTGCTCATTATTGGATAATAATTCTACATTGATATAACATTTGAATAAAAAGGATTATAATTACGCTATTACTGATTCACCCCCCCTCTCAGTAATCCAACATAGTCATCCATGCACATTGTCATGTTATATAAGTTATCAATTTCCCTGATTGTGGGCTCCACGTATCTTCTTTCCTCCATAGGATCTAATGGCGTAGTGACCTTTAAGCCCCCTCCTTCAAAAATCATTTCTCTTTTCTTCAGGTTGATGATCACCTGATTATTAAAGGCCCAATCCAGTCCAACAAAGCTGGGTACGACTAACTTCTATCCATAATCTTGATTATTTCAAAGTCAACTACATTACGCACTCCATATATGTTCACTTGTACTCCTACCGGTCTATCAATTGGTATTATCTTATGTTGGTCAGCCAACCTTAACTGAACAGTCCACCAAACTAGATTCGGTTTCCCCATCATCTCCCACATCTATCTTGGAAGAACATTGAAGTATGATCCTAAGTCCAAGATGACATTATCCATGTCATATTCTCTTATCTATGCACTTAATATAAATTCTTTGTTTTTCCTCTTCTTGTGCAATACTTGGTTCACTACTTTCTGCATCGTATGTACTTCTTTGTCTTGTGTACACTGATAAATCATTCAGCACAAAGTATTCAGTGTTGTCTCATATTGCATTAATTCTAAGAAACTTTTGAGAAAGTTTGTTAAAGTTTTTACCTTCTCTATTGGCTTGTATGGAATAGTGTGATCATAAACTAACATCATATCATACATGGGTGACATTTTTTATGTTGACTCTATACAATATGGTCCTAGTATCTCATTCCTTTCTTTTTGATAAGTTTCCCTTTATTTTTGTGGATTGAATGCTGGCATGGGATCAACTACTTTCCTTATCCATTGTTCCACTCCCTTTGCCTTATGAGTCGCATCTCGTCGAGTTCTTGTTCCACCATGCATATCAACTACTACTCTTAGTTGATCGTTGGGTTCTTCAACAACTTTCATCTATAGGTTCTAATTGTCTTCCACATATATCTTGGAAGAACATTGAAGTATGATCCTAAGTCCAATATGAAATTATCCATGTCATATTCTCCTATCTGCGCACTTAATCTAAATTCTTTGTTTGTCCTCTTCTTGTGCAATACTTGGTTCACTGCTTTCTACGTCGTAGGTACTTCTTTGTCTTGTGTACACTGATAAATCATCCTGCATAGTGTATTCAATGTTGTCTCATATTGCATTAATTCTAATAAACTTTTGAGAAAATATTTTAAAGTGTTTACCTTCTCTATTGGCTTGTCTGGAATAGTGTGATCATAAACTGGCATCATATCGTACATGGGTGGCGTTTTTTATGTTGACATTATACAATATGGTCCTAGTATCGCATTCCTTGCTTGTTGATAAGTTTCCCTTTATTTTTGTGGATTGAATGCTGGCATGGGCTCAACTACTTTCCTTATCCATTATTCCACTCCCTTTGCCTTATCAGTCGCATTTGGTCTAGTTCTCATTCTGCCATGCGTAACAACTACTACTCTTGGTTGATCGTTGGGTTCTTCAACAACTATCATCTACAGGTTCTAATTATGAATCTGATGTTGGGTCTGATTGTTAAGAAACAAATATCAATATAACATATAAAAACCTCAGAATAAGTACTCAATGCCTTGAAAAAGAGATAATTTTAGATAATAATCTTCTTCGAGGGGGAAACCTCCTTATAAACCACATAAATTTCCAAATACCAAATGATTCCAAATGAAAAGGTCTTCTTGGTATATATAGGAGACTAGGAAGTACAATTACAACTAATGGAACCAAGATGACATAAATAAAATAACATTACTAATGTAATATGCCCCAATTAAGGGGTAATGTGCCACTATTTAGGGCTTAACATGCCCCTCCCCTTCATAAAAGTGTTGTCTACAACGCCTCAGTAATTCTGGATGCTTCTGTATAAAATACTCATCTTCCCAAGTGGAATCTTTAGCAGGTAGTTTCCTCCACTTAATGAGATACTCTGAAATGGATCTACTCCTAAACTGGTGAATTCTTGTGTCCTTTGAGCCATACTGCTTCTTTTCTACCATGAGTGGATTCCATGTGTTCAACTTTTGTTGTTGACAGGGTTACGATTGTCTGTCTCTTACTCATCCAGCTAATTTCTCCACCAAAAATTTTGAACACATATCCATTGGTCGACCTCTGTCGATCCAGATCTCCAGCCTAGTCGGCGTTGACAAATCCATGTACATTTAATTCACTGTCACCTCTAGGTTTTCCTTATTAGAAAATAGAATAATATTTTGTGCCACACAAATACTTGAATACTCTCTTGAAAACTATCTAGTGCTCCTTCCCAAGTGTCGACATGTATCTAATCAACACTCTCACTGCATGGGCAATGTCTGGTTGATTGCATACCATCACATACATTAGAATACTGACAACTTGCATAGAGAACATGTGCCATGTCCTTTATTTCTTCTTGTATCCTTGGACACTATTCAAAAGTTATCCTTGCTCCCACAGGAATTGGAAACTTCATAGGTTTGCAATCCTGCATGTTGAAACATTTCAAGAGTTTTTCAGTACACTTCATTCGGTTCAACTAGAGATTTCTAGCTAGTTGATCTCTCTTAATCTCCATTCCTAGAATGAATTTCATTTCACTAAGAACCTTCATGTCGAACTTGGAGGATAGATTTTTTTTCACCTCCTTTATTGCGTTCATGTTGTTTCCAATCAACAACATGGTGTCGTCAAACAATGTTACATATATGAAACACCCACCTTCTTCTTTGGAATATATGCAGTGATCATATTTCATTCTCACAAACCACAAACTAAGGATGCATGTGTCGAATTTTTGGTACCACATCCTCAGTGATTTATTTAGACCATAAAGGGATATTTTCAGTTTGCACGCCAAATCTTTCTTGCCCTTTACTACAAGTCCTTCAGGGTGTTTCATGTATTTTTCCTCTTCAAGTTCCTCATGCAAGAAATTTCTCTTCACAATCATTTATTCTATTTCTAAATCAAATGATGTAGCCAAAGACCTTAGTACTCTAATAGAAGTTAATTTTGCAACAAGGGATAAAATCTCACCTAATTCGACTCCTTCGACTTGGGAATATCCTTTCACTACCAGTATATCTTTGAATTTCTCGACTTGAACTATTGCATTCATCTTCTTTTTGAATACCCATTTGCTACCGATAAGCTTTCTTCCACTAGGGAATTTGACTAAGTCCCATGCATCATTCTTGTGCAAGAATTCCATCTCTTCGACCATGGCATCCTTCTAGAGTTTTCCCTCTACTGAGTCGAATACCTCCTCGATCGACTTGGGCTCACTGTTGGTGGTAGATAACACAAATGCGAAATGGAATTTGGGTGCACTATACCTTTCAACTAGTTTTCTTACTTGTTTTGAACTCCTTAAAACCGGGGTCAGTTGTTCCACCTCTCCTTCTGATTTAGTCGACTCATTTGAATCATCTTCCTCGCTCCTCAGTTCAACCGACACCTTCTCTAGATTATTCTTGGTCTGAACAATTTCTTCAGTAGCGGAATTACTTCCGACTTATCTGAAAACCACATCTCGATTGTACATTTTTTTCCTTGATGTAGGATCCAAGAGCTTATATCCTCTCATTCCTTCTTTGTATCCAATGAAAATAAACTGTATTTCCTCCTTGTCCAACTTGCTCCTCTTTTCCTTGGGAACATGCACAAATGTATCACAACCAAATACTTCAAGATGTGAAACCGAAGGATTTTTACTTGACGATACCTCATGTGGAGTCGTGTCTACTAGCACCAACGAAGGCGAAATATTCAATAGGTATTTTGTAGTGTCAACTACCTACACCCATAATTCTTATGCGAGCCCAACACCACTGAGCATGATCCTTTCCTTGTCCATTAATGTTCTGTTCACTCTCTCATCAAATGCATTTTACTGTGGGGTATATGGTGTGGTATTTTGGCATGCTATTCCACATTGCTTGCAAAACTGATCAAATTATTTTCTACAGAATTCACCACCATTTTCATTTCTCAACACCTTAATATTCTTATCTGTCTAGTTTTCTACAAGAGATTTAAACTCTTTGAATTTCTAGAAAACCTCTGATTTCTTCCTCAGGAAATATATCTATGTCTTCCTGGAAAAATCATATATGGAGACATAATATAGGGAGCCACAAAGTGAAGGAACTGAAATAGGTCCAAACACATGACTATGAACCAATTCTATAATCCCATTTTCCCTTGTCGCTTGAGATGGGAACCTCACATGACTTTGTTTTCCATATATACAATGTTCACAAAATTCGACTTCTAAACTACATGCAGTAAATTCTTCGACCATACCTTTTTTATGCATATCTTGAAGTCATTTTTCTCCTATGTGTCCCATCCTATCATGCCATAGCATGGTCGGGTCAACTTTATGATGACTTGTCAAGTCAGTTTGAATCGACTCTTCCTTAGTCTTGTCGAGTCGACTTCAGGAACAATGATGTCATTTCATCCAGTTGATTTGACACTCCTTAGTAACTTGTATAGGGTTTCAATACAAACTCCCTTCATTAATACCATCACACCTATAACCATATTGAATGAATCCTTCTAAAATAGAATGTGCACCCCTGCATCACTCATCTTGCTGAAAGATATTAGGTTTCTTTCCAAACCCAAAATGTGTATCACACATGGAAGGGTTCTAGTCCTCCCATCCTGTAGTATTAGTCAGACTCTTCCTTGTCTAAAAATTTTGGTTGTCGAGTCGTCCCCCAAGAATATGTCTCATCCTTAATATTGTTCATATTTTCATAACCATTCTCTATGTGGTGTCATATGATAGGATGCTCATGAGTCGATCAACCAAACATCTTGATTCGACTATGTACTGGTCGACACCAAGTACACATGGACTCCCTTATATTTCGACTGCATCTATGATCCAGATTATTTTGAGAAAGGCATGAAGACATAAATATAACTGAGATATAACAATGAAATACACAAAAATATAGAAGAGAATGTAGAAATATAGTGAAACCCAACTTCTATTATAGAATAAGATAGAAAAACATTGTAGAACACAAACTAGCAGAATGGGGTAGCCTAGTTCTAAAAGGAAAGAGATGTTGGCTATTCTTCATTCACAACAAGATTTACATCACACTCCATTGCATGCTTAAAGGGCCTCCTTCACCTCAATTATATATGAGAGAGCGAGAGGAGAACAATTCCCATGATGCATGTGGGATAAATTGGACTCAATTATATATGAGAGAGTGAGAGAAGAACAATTCCCATGATGCATGTGGGATAAATTGGACTAAGTTTATAAAATGCCATAAGCATGTAAAATACTAGACTTCCCGTGGGTGGTCACCCATCCCACTAGCAATCTAGGAGTTATAATGGGATTCAATGCATTAACACTATATTGTAGGAATGTACATAATACCATTACATGATTTCTGTAATTAAAAAATGAAGATGACATTACATTCCATTCCCCATAAAAAGGGTGAATGTCATGGTTTATCAAAACCATAGGCTCAAAATGGTGATTCAGTGGAAAAGGTGGATGGCCATCAAGGTCCATCTGGATCATTCCTCCCCCCTTAGGAATCAATGGTCCCCATTGTGTCAAGTTCCCTTGGGAGACAAGGAGACTTCTGCTAAATCTAAAGCTTGGTGTGTTTCTTGCCTTGATGAAGAAGTTGTCATGCTTAGCTTATTGAAGGTTTTCATGAACCTATGGCTACAAGGGTTGAATCCATTCAACCAATCTATATGCATGATCTATCTGAGTGTGTGAGGAATCTATCACTGAAGATGCAACATGAAGAGTATGAAGGGTTCTGTTATAGCCTTTCTTGACTGGGCAATGTGGAGGCACCCCCGTAGGTGTAACAAGAACATCTTCGTACTCTTCTACAATATTGTTGATCTTCTTTTGTTGGATAGAAAGGTCTTAGGCTAAGGATGCAATGGTTGCAGCCTTCACCTTTTGATCAGATTGTGAAGAGGCTAAACTTTGCAGTATGAGAGATTACTTTGTGGCATTGTTTTGGTGGGACAATAATTGAAACTACCTCTGGTATCCTATATAGTTGACCCCCCAGAGTAACAATGATGCTACGGGGTCGAGACTCATAAACAACATGATGCCTCCACATATATGGTTGGCCTAATATAACATCATAGAATTCTAGCAGGGCAACATCACATAATACATCATCCTTGAGGGATTGATGTCATAGGACATGCGACATTGTTGGCTGACACAAAGATCTTGACCCTGGCGAAGCCACCCAATGTTGTATGGTTGTAGGTGTGGTGTTGTTGGAAAATCCAACAAATTTATAGCCTCTGCTAAGATGATGTTATTTTGGCTTCCACTATCAACAATAAAATCCAGCGGGGTCCCTTTCATCCACATCTGTGAATGGAAGAGTTGCTCCCCCTCCTCAAGATCCTCTTCTGGTTGGATTGTTGTAGTTGTGACAATAAAAATGGGTTCTTCATCTATGATATGTCTCCTTTTGTTATTTTCTGAATCAGATTCCCAGTCGGGGTTCATATATTTGTCTTTGAGCTCGACCACCAATTATTGTATTGAGCGACATTCATCAGTGTTGTGCCAAGGGCTGTTGTGGAAATCACACCACTTTCCGGTGTCTTTATTAGACTTCTTGTTACCCTTCTTTGCATGCATATAGATCTGGATATCTTGAGGTTGACCTTCCTTGCTCCATCACCAATTATTGTATTGAGCGACATTCATCAGTGTTGTGCCAAGGGCTGTTGTGGAAATCACACCACTTTCCGGTGTCTTTATTAGACTTCTTGTTACCCTTCTTTGCCTGCATCTAGAGCTGGATATCTTGAGGTTGACCTTCCTTGATCCGTCCTTCATTATGTGAGTTAGATTTTCCTTTTTGATGCTTCTCCCACTTACTCTACTGCTTGAATTTCTGCTCAATTTTGACTGCATATCGATTAACAACTCCCAATGAGGAGATGTCCAGAAAATCCATCTCTGTTTGGATGTACCTATGTAGAACATTGTAGTACTTGAAAACCAAGTGTCGCTTGGAGTCTTTGATAACCATATTTGAGCACAAGGTATGAAATATATTTGTGTTCCCCGACACCATCTGATCTCTTTTCTGACGCAGAGTTATCCATCTCATGTATTGGTCATCATAGTTTCTGGCAGGGTATAACTCCTTTAGGGAATATACAAAGGATGCCTAATTGGGTTCTCCCCCAAATAGTGTAGATTCATTTGTGGTGTACCTCTCCCAGTAACCTTCCCACCAAGATCTAACATGGGGAAGGGCTTTAAGGAGCGTAAAGGTGATCTTTTCACTATCAATTTTTTTTTGGACAGAGTAATAACCTTCTAGAAGATTCAACCATTTTTCTAGAGCATCTGCATCTATCTAGCCTTCAAATAAGAGGATTTCAAAATTTACTTGTACCTTTAAGGGCATCACACTTGAAAAATAGCTTATTGTCAAAGATGCCTCAACTTCCACCATCAGTAGTCTTTGAAGGATTTGAACAAAGTTGTCTATCATCTCATTCATCTGTCACATGAGGGATTCCTTGAGCAACGTCTTGAAAGGATCTCCTACTTTTTCATATCTCTTTTCTTCCACCATGGGAGGTCGCTTGGGCTGGCGAGAGAAGTTGTCCTCAAGCAAAACTAGCTCGAGACCCAACTCTCTATACCCTAAACTCGTCGGGGACCTGCTCTCTAATACCACTGATCTAGATTATTTTGAGAATGACATGAAGACATAAATATAACCAGTATAAAACAATGAAATACACAAAAATATAGAAGAGAACATGAAAATACAGTGAAACCCAACTTCTATTATTGAATAATATAAAAAAATAATGTAAAACACAAACTAGCAAAATGAGGTAGCCTATCTCTGAAAGGAAAGAGATGTTGGCTATGATTCATTCACAAAAATCTTTACATCACACTCCATTGCATGCTTAAAGGGTCTCCTTCACCACAATTATATATGAGAGAGTGAGAGGAGAACAATTCCCATGATGCATGTGGGATAAATTGGACTCAATTATATATGAGAGAGTGAGAGGAGAACAATTCACATGATTCATGTGGGATAAATTGGAATAAGTTTATAGAATTCCATAGGCATGTAAAATACTAGGAATTCCCAGGTGGTAACCCATCCCAGTAGTACTCTAGCCCGAACGCACTTAACTGCAGAGTTCTAATAGGATTAAGTGCATTAACACTATGTTGTAGGAATGTACGTATGACCATTACATGATGTCTATAATTAACAAATGAATATGACATTACATTCCATTCCCCACAAAAAGGGTGAATGTCATGCTTTATCAAAACCACAGGCTCAAAATGGTGATTAAGTGGAAAAGGTGGATGGCCACCAAGATCCATCCGGATCAATCTCATCGGATCCTGTAATGAATTTCATTGCATTCAAATTGTAGTCCCTTTTGTAATTCCCAACATTACCATATTTCCAGCATCTTCTTGTTGATTGGACAAGGGATTTAGATCTACCTTTCAACTTAGACTTTCTACCAAATAATTTTCCTTTATCTTTGGCAATCAATCGACCTCTCACCATTAAATCATCTTTGTTCGATCCTTCCATGTTATTCCTATCATTTCTTCTAACAGTAGAGATGTAAGCACATATTCTAGCACTAATGTGGTTGTATTACTCCCTATAGACATGACTAAGATATCCCAGGAGTATCATAAAGAACATAATAGGCTAATACATTTCTCCTCCTCGGTGATTTTAATATCCACATGATATAACTGGATTATAATGGTATTAAACAAATTAAAATGCTTAGTCACCGAAATTCCCTCACTGACCCTCAGAAGATATAGTTTCTTTCTGATAAACATCTTATTTTCCAGAGATTTGGACTTTTACAATCTCCCCAACTTGTCCCACAGTTTCTTGCTCGTATCTTCACCTGAGACATTCAACAATACTGAATCTGAAAGACAAAGTCCAATCACACTCCTTTCTCTTCTCTCAAGTTTCTCCCATTCTTCTGTCGACATACATGTCAGCATGGTACCTGGAAATATTTTTTCCCATTGTTCTTGATCTATAAGGAGAGATTCAATTTTAACCTTCCATAGTTCAAAATTCTAGCCATTGAATTTTTCGATCTCTATTCAAGAGTTTCTCGCCATTCTTTAACACAATCTTTAAATATTCCCGACTTATGAATCTTACTAAACCAAGGGTTTAGCTCAGTTCCAAGGTTGTTAAACCAAGCTTTGATACCACATATTAGGAAATGAGGAACACTTCCACGCTAAACCTAGCAGAAGATAGGAAGAAATATTTAATCAAGAAAGTAAATGACAAAGAAAACACATAGTACATAGAGATTTTACCCTATAAACGCAAACTGGGAAAACCAACATTCCTTGATAAATCTGGTCTCTTTTTGTCCTATTAATTTAGAATAAAAGGTTACATGTCTAACCTTGGTCCACACCTAAGACACAATCTACATCATACCTTATTTCTTTACACAAGAACAACCTCGTAGCCAATTCGACTTACATCTACATGACCAAAAGCCTCTACAAATTATTTATTCTACGATTATTGATTATCTTGTTTAGAATTAAAACATGCATTATTTATAGGATTTATAGTAGGAAAAATCCTAAAGAAAAGAAATCCAAAAAGGGTTACATATCCACACATATCATTGGCTACAAATCCTACGAATCTCAGGATTTTATTACAATTAACTACCAAGTCGGATTAAGAGTCGAATACCAATCAACCTTCATTTAGTCTTTAGTCTATTGCCACACACCCACCTGTCAACCTCTTTTTGGTTGACCTCTTCGACTTACTATCAATGTATTTACCACTTTGAACCACCTCGACCTTCGAATTTGACATTACCCGATTGAACCACCTTGACCTTCGACTTGCTATTGATTCCTTCGAATTCGACTGCCAGTCGATCCACCTCATATGGAATTTCATTGAAAAGAATATAACAACCCAAAAACTACTCATCATGAATCTGAAATGTTAATCTACCCATTTAATATTTAAATCTTTGATCGTATTCCCACACTCTCTTATTCTGTAATTACTTAATTTCCTTTAGTTTTGTAATATATTGAGATTCAGATTTCAGCTTCCGAAATTCCTTTAACAATGCTTGTCCAGTCTCTGCCAAAGTTCTTGACTGTCCAACTAGTTTCTTCATTTGAAACTTCATATAAAACATTAATGCATGGCCCCTGAACATCCTAAACATTATTCACAGTCCATATTGTGTCACATACAAATAAGTGTTGCTCAGGGTCCTCTGACCCTGTTTCCTGAAACTCAGGAATTCGCAATGTATGGTCTATCCTTATAATTGTACTAGGTGTACTTGTACTTAACCTTGGTGATGTCGAATGAATCTGGTTTGCTTTTTTTTTCTCACTACTCTAACTATTTCTCTAACTTCCTCCACTTATTACAATTCCTCTTGAACAAGTCTCATTTCCTACTTCAATCCATAATGATGCACACGGGGTTGTGGGTTTGACGCAGATTCTAATCTAAGATGGAATTCCTTCATCTAGGAATTACTGAGGATCTCTTTCTTTCCTTTTCCTTTCTTTGTACAGTGTGATCTAAAGTTCTGCAAAGGAGTCACTTTCCTCAAATTCTCTATGCTTCTCTCCTTTTCTAGCCATAGTTACCTTCTTTCTATATATAAACCTTTTCCCACAATTTAGTACTCCAATATCTTTATCTAAGTCAATATACTCTCTCGGTATCCTCATTCCATCCACTCCTTACTCATCCTTTCCACTCTCAGACCATCCTCTGGTTATCCCCCAGTTCCCCTATGTGTGTGAAGGCACTTAACTATCAGACTCCATCTTCATGACATTCTTCTCGCACAGTAACATATTTATCCAAGTAGATAATGCATTCAAATATATTTCGCATGGACCCTTGAATAAGTCCCTCTCCATGACACTATAAGATCGGGTACAATCTATTTCAAAATCCATAATATAACCCCTTAGTATACTACTCAATCAGAAATCTACTGCATGAGAAACCTTATTAATTACCGTATTGAGTTGTCTAATCAATTCAAGAGTCATGTTTCTTGGGGATTGAACTCTTTATCTCCCAACGTTTTCTACTAGCCTTCTAGTTTCTTGGGGCTTCAACTCTTTATCTCTCGACGTTCTCTACTAGCCTTCATTCAAAATAATCATAAATTCACTAAAGAAATTTTCATGCAGATCTATGAAAACATACCTTTGTAACCATTGTTCGTTGTTGAGCCTAGGGTTTCTATTTTGTTCTCTAGCAAAGCTTCATTATTTCCTTTCTAGTCATTCTTCAATTTCTTCTCTATTTGGCCCCTAAAAAATTCCCCTCAATTACAGTTCCCGGTCCCGACAACAAAACCATTTGTTGGCGCACAAGGGGCAGACTCAGGGTTAATCATTCAAATACCAAAAAAAACCTTACATAACGGCCCTTTTGGCATCACCTGAATAGAAAGTGAAGTCTCACCTGATACATCTAGAGGGGCTACAAGAAATAAGGTTTTGTATTGTTGAGGGGAAGTGAGACATTTGTCCTCTCATTTACCCATGTGTGTAGTTCTCATTACTTAATATTTAATCAGCATTCAACCTAGTCTAAATGAGGCATTCTTTCATTAACATTCATTCACTTATTAGATACTTCAGTGCACGACATTATAACATCCTATGTGATCCATACATTCAACATAAACCAGAAAACATAATAAAACACATCACAATACACAGATTTATGTGGTTCACCCAACTTGGGCTACGTCCACAATGACCATCTTCTTATATTATTCATTAAGAGTTCTCTTACAATTTCGCATTGTGCTACAAAACATGCAACATTATAATTTACCAAACCTTCCTAGCCATTTTGTTGCAGTGCAAGTTCACTCCTCATTCATACCTCAGATTTCCTTCTTCGCTCAACTCCCTTACCCAAAAAGAACTAGAAATCATACATCATCTCCCCTATGTCTAACCTATCCCATTCAAAAACCCATTACATATTTATACATAGAAATAGGTCTAAGCCTATTACAAAAGTGGACAAAGTGTCCCTCAAAAAACTATTACAAAAGTGGACAAGTTGTGTCCCCCAAACCGCAATGGTTTATAACCATTTTCCGCCTTTTGCACGTTGCTCTGTTGCGCATCCTTTTGTCACTCTCTTTGACTCCTTGAAGTGAACTTCCATAATGCGCTTTGGTCCATGTTCTAACTTCCTTTTACTCTTCAACTTCCTTTCAGCATAGATCCCAAAACTTATCCAAAATTCTTCTCCAACACTCATGCATGTCAACTGCGCCCTCCTGGTGATGATTCCATGGTGAATGTACCCTCCTGTTAATGATCCCAAGGTGAGAATGCAAAACTTGGTGATAATACCAAGATTTCCATGCAATAATTGACTCCACTAGTCAAACTGACATACAAATAAGTAATGAATGAAGAGGAGGTGTCACTCTCATCTAGAGGAGAATATCTCATAACATGGGTGCTCTCAACATAGACAAATGAACTTAGGAAAAGAAATACTAGGCGGGTGTGTAATATCTCCAAGAAATATTTCCTTCATTCTATTGACGTAGTGTCCACACTCTTCTAATGTGGTCTCCAGTTGATTCCAGGTATGTATTTGCATATAAATTCAATTTTTTCAATTTCTTAATTTGTTTAAATCTTCAAAAAATGAACCTAATTTAATTTTTTCATTACTAAATTGAAACAAAACGTAATTAGCATGGATCCTAGAGATAACCAAACTCCCCAGTACGGTCGCCAATCT
>JZKD02S0339084.1:271113-283162 GCA_000966675.3 Picea glauca | reverse complement strand
CGGCTTCCTTATAACCCCTGGGGAGAAACGCAAATCCTGCAAGCACGCCCTTCGGGTAAAGCGGGGTGAGAATCGACCTTGAGACCTCCATTTTTACATAGGTCCTTCCATTTACACGGACTTGCCAATTGGTCTACACCCCTGCGGGCAGGATTTGAGACTCTTTGTTTTGTTTTCTAAGTTCAGTTTTTTTTTTTTCAATTTTTTTAAAGAAAATAAGAAAGTGTTTGTGTTTTTCTTTTATGAATCATTTCTGAGTCTTTGAGGGTAGTTTGGGAAGTTATTTCTCAAGATATTCTATTAAGAATAGTTCTCATTACTATTCTTTATACAATTTTATAAGTATGAATTCTTTCCTATCTTCTTTTTTGTTATTTCTTGTTGGTTTTTAAGAAGAAAGGTTATCCTAAATATTTAATATTTCTTTTTCATGTTTAAAACAAGAAAAATCCAAAAATTCTTATAGAAAGTATACATTAATATTCTTTTCATAGCTTGTCATTGTATCACTGAAAAGAAAAAGTACTTTTTGTGTGCTTTCTCTATTTATGTTGCTTTTAGATTTCAATTTGTTCTTGCATTTTAAAATATTCCACTTTTGAAAAGTAAGTTTATCTTCGATGAAAAGAATAGTCACTTTATTTTAGTTTCTCTGCATTGTAAAGAAAATTTTTCATCAGTAATGCATATCATCTAAAAAGAAAAGGTTGCATCTTTTGCATTTCATAAAAGAAAAGAGTTTGCTCCATTTTCCTGAAGTGTTTAGCACTCATAGTTTCAATGAAGAACTGCATTCTTCATTATACGTTCATAAGTATTTTTTTTTTCTATTGAGAATGTAAAACACCATTTAGTTCCACCCATTACCCTTACTAGGTAAATAACAACCCCTATAAAATGAATGGTTAACTAAAATCAATTAGAATTTTTCATTTTCTAGGGTAAACAAACTAGATTAGGCTAGGGTCTTGGTTGAGGTTGGAGAGTTAATTTCTGCAAGGAAAGAAACCAACTTAGGATTATGAAATAAGGAGCACAAAATCCAATTTCCGTATAAGTATAACCAGGAAGCTCCTCTAAAACAGGAGTCAAACAAGAGGTCACATGAAGGAGAGCCTAGGACATAACCCCTCCAAATCTTGACTAAGTGTAGTGGAAATATCATATTTTGGGGCTTTCAACAGTGCCTTTACTTCCGTGAGAGGCGACGCTTTGGAGGATTCTGTCTTAGTTACCCTGCCCATATGTTCAATCTCAATTATCGACTATACCCCTCAGACATTGACTGCAAGTTGGTATCGTTATTTTTCGTTCCTAGAAATCTCAGAGGTGATTGTGGGGGGTTTCCCGTGGTACCTAGGGGAGACGTCGTATCACACTTTTCATTACTTCTGCAGGGTGCCCTGCAAAGCATGAGTACTTGCATCGGGAAGGGCTTGTTAGTGGAGGTTGGGGTAACTACTTCTCACTCTTATGTTCGTTGGTTCATGGCACTTAATCAACTTGTGCATTCATCTATAAGGTCCTTACATGAATTTGTTTATATTACGGTCTTATGACCTAATCCACCTGATTTAGAGTATTGGTAAGGTTGTTTGTGACTGTTGTTTCTTTTAGGTATGTTTTTAGTGGTGTTCTCTATGATAATAGATTTCTTAAGAAGGTGTGTCGTTAGTCATCTCAAGATGATAACTCAAAGTGGTTGATCGACCACCTCACTGATCTAGGAGAAATCAAGGTCTTCCCCCCGATCAAGTGAAAGTGAATCCTTTATCACATCCTTTGAGGCATCAACTCGATGAAACCAGCACATTTGTACTAATTGGTCCCATCGAAATGATACAAATAAAGCCTACAAAAAATAACGCTTCTATGACAGAGGTTATACGTGTATCAGATATCAAATCCGAATGTTTTATTCGCCTGTTTAATCCTCCGTTAATTGGACCCCATGACCTAGTTGTTTCACAAATTTCAGTTTTTAGATTTTTCTTCACTGACAGTCTCCCTTTTTGATAGGGAATAATGGAAGGAACTTTGTAAGTTAATGGGTTGGGGGCCCCCAATAACCCCACGTTGATGATCGTGTAAGGAGGAAAAGTCCCTCCTCTCAATTATAACCAATTGACTAACATGGGTAAATTCAAAATAGTACCATCGTTTAGAAGTTTCACACCAATGATAGTCGGGTCCACTCAACCTTTGAGTGAAACCTCATGATTACGTTTAGTATCTAATACCTTTTTGTTTGGGATTTCGTTGATCAACATGCAAAACGTATAAACTGCTTCTCAGTCGATTCTTCTAGCTACTAACATTGGTACAAGGAGTTCCTTGATTCCCTTCTAAGATTTTCCTTGGGGTGGAGATCATATTCCTCCAATTTTCCCCTCTCTCAGAAGCGTACCTTTCCCATCTTTCGGCCCTAATCCTTGTTAAAGTTTAATCTATTATTAGGTTTATTTTCAATTTACTAGATAACCATAGCATAGATAGGATCACCGATAGAAACACAATCACAAGATACACAACATTTATCCTTGAAAACCCTCAAGGGGAATAAAACCGAACAAAAATTCTTTAATATAGATTCAATAACCAAGTACAGTACTAGAATAACTCTCTCTCTACAAGAGACAAACTACCATGATGCTAGACCAGAAAATAACCAAAGAACCATAGCCAATCCAATGCCAAGACAATAAACCAAACACTAGAGAATATCCTCTCCCAAGCAATGCACCTCTCTCTCTTATTCTGGAAACTGGTAACAAATGAGGCAATGAGCTTCCTTTATTTATACAAACTGGCAAGCATTGAAAGGAGGTGTCTCTTCATTGGAAGGGTCGACTTCTCCTTCTGGGTAGTTAGAACCAATTTAAATTGTCTGGGGGGTGACTTCTTAATTTGCATACTACATTTACTATTTTACCAATCCTCAAAAGGGGATAAGAATATTCTTTGCAGTTACACAATATTTCAACACTCCCTCTTAACAATAAGGATATTCTTTATCTTTTAACAGGTCACTAGATGTCATCATCAACTGAAAAATATCATCTGGGAAATATCATCAACTGGACAACAACATCAACTGGATAGCATCATCAACTAGCTAACAACATCCACGGGATAACATCACCAACTGGGAAACATCATCAACTGGGTAACATCATCAATTGGGCAACATCATCAACTGGGTAACATCAACATCAACTAGGCAACATCATCAACTGGGTAATAGCATCAACTGGATGATAGGAGGCATCAATATAATTCACTTGGTCATCTGGCATCATGATCACTGACTGGTTCTCCATGAATCCATATTGAAGAAGTTTTGTTCTCTTTGTCTAGGTGCAGAAGATACTCTTTCTTTCTTTCATCTTCATGTAGACGATTATCTTTCTTATATTCACACAAAATATATCTTATCTTCACATAGAACATGCCTTATCTTCACACAGAAGATATTCTATGAGTTTTGACATTCCTTTTATGTTCTCCCTTCTCTTGTAGTCATCTATCTCACCCATCTATTTGGGAGGACTACTACCATAGCTTCACTCCTAGCCATCCCACATGAAGTAGAGAAGCTAAGATGCTAGCCTGGGCAATACTAGGCTCCCTTTCCATGATCCACGCAGGATCACGACACAAACCTCAAGAGACAACTAACCATTCCACATGGTCAAGGTTTGTGTTCCAGGTTACTCAATCCATGGCCAGAGGAGAGTATCTTCCTGTTTCCCCTTGGATAAACATCCACAATCCTCTCTATGAGGGTGGTCACACCCCTCTCTACGATGGTATCTTCTTAAGCAAAACTTGTTCAACCATGTACACATCTAAAACCCTAATCATGAATAGGACTTTTGAACTCTTTTTCACTCTAGCTATGAAATTACCAAATTTTCCCTTACTATCATAGCTAAACACATACCTTTGTCACTCTCATGAGTGATCATACCTGAAATAAATATTGTATCTCTTTCTTTATCCTCTTCTTTGATGCTTCCTTCATAAATCTACATATACACTGAAATAAAATGAGGTTAATTAACATTCTCACAAAAATCTAACTTGTAATGATAAAGTATTAAAGTAAACAAGATACTAAAAATAAATATGAATACTTATCTTTTGTTTTTGTGTGGGGGAGATTCTTTGAGGGAGGAGATTCCTCTTCCTTTGCAACATGTGCTTGATGCTTTCTTTTCCATTTTCCTTAAGGACATTCATAGGAAAAGTGTCCCAACTTTTGACAGTTGTGGAATCTCATCTTTGAAACATATTTCTTCTTATCTAGAACTCTTTTGAAGTTAACTTCTTTATTTTTCTTCATGAAGGAACTTATTATGTTCTTTTGTATTGTAAGAGTTTTCTCTTCATCAACAATTAATCTCTTATGTTGGTCTACAAGTCTAGATTCTTCGTGTGTGCAATCTGCCCATAACTTATCAAACTTGGGTAACTTGTTTCTTGCACACACTCCTTGTAAAAAAGGAATCCAAAATGTTGGAAACCCATTTAGGGTTGTGGTTACAAGCTATTTGTCACTAATGACATCTCCAATAGCTGCAAGATGATCTCTAATATGAGAAACTCTCATAAGATAGGATGAGACAGATTCTGAGTTTTCCATCTTCATATTATGAAGTTGATTTCTTAAGGCAAGATTCTGGCCAATGTCTTTGCTTTCATATAACCTGCTAAGTGCTTCATACATTTTCCTTGTTGTCTGTAGTTCGGATATATGAGGGATCAAGTGATCCTTTACTGAATCTAACATGATTATATTTTCTTTCTTTTCATTCTTCTTATGCTTGGTCTTTTGCTCTTCTTCCTCTGGTTCTGGTACACCCACTGTAACATGTTCTAAGAGATCATTCTTGTTTAGAATCATCTGCAACATATGCTTCCAAGATCTGATGTTTCCACATCCTTCCAACATGTTTTCTACCCTCATACTGGTAGTCATTCTTTCTTACAGTAGAAACCCTAGCCCTTTGGGCTATAGAAATAATAGAAAAATCAAATTTCTTGGATTTGAAAACTGAACTCACGAAAAGATGCGCTGGACTGAGGCGAGTATGCTGGTATAGTTAGTTTCTGAAAATTCCAATTTCTGAGCCTTGAAACTGGACCTGTGAAATTATGGACTGCATCTTTCTAGTTCTCTGGTACTTTTGGTCTTCTGGTACTTCTGGTTTTATGGTGCTTCTAGTTTTCTAGTACTTCTGGTACCAGTGAAAACTAGGGTTTCACTTTCCGGGAGTTCTATCCACTGAAAGTTGCACTGAAGGTGCCAAAGTGTTCCTTGGGCTAAGATACACTTTTCTAGATGACATTTGGGCTGAAATTCCTCTGCAATAAAAATCCATAATTTTCTTGTACAACAATAGTGACGTTTTTCTTTATCTAGTGAAAGATGATCGCTTCAACTTAACTTTGATACCAAGTTAAAGTTTAAGCTATTATTAGTTTTATTTTCAATTTACTAGATAACCATAGCATAGATAGGATCACTGAGAGAAACAAAATCACAAGATACACAAAATTTATCCTAGGAAACCCTCAAGGGGAAGAAAACCCAACAAAACTTCTTTAATATAGATTCAATAACCAAGTATAGTACCAGAATAACTCTCTCTCTACGAGAGACAAACTACCATGATACTAGACTAGAAACTAACCAAAGAACCATAGCCAATCCAGTGCCAAGAAAATAAACCAAACACTAGAGAATATCCTCTCCCAAGTAATGTGCCTCTCTCTCTTCCTTCTTCTGACAACTGGTAACTGCATCTTCCTTCAATACTTGCGCACTATATGAGTGAGCTGAGTGAGTGAAAAAATGAGGCGTTTGCTTCCTTTATTTATAAAAATTGGCAAGTGCTAAAAGGAGGTGTCTCTTCACTGGTAGGGTCGAATTCTCCTTCTGGGTAGTTAGAACCACTTTAAATTTCCTGGGGGGCAAATTCTTAATTTTCATATTACATTTAGGATTTTACCAATCCGCAAAAGGGGATAAGAATATTCTTTATAGTTACACAATATTTCAAAAATCCCTACATGGGATGGGGCGGTGCTATGGGAAGCAGATTCCAATCAGCTAGCATGCCATCATCTTTGAACCCATTCACATTATACGGTGGGTTTGGGAGTAATCCTTTTCCCCCATATGGAGTGTCGAAAGGGGGAAACTTGTTCCAAGGTGAGTGGAATCCCATGCAAGGGTCCTACTCTTCGCAAGGGATTTTTTCAGGGGGAAACCCCTTTCTCTGTCAAAATGTCCCAATGCAAGGATTTTTTTCCTTCGCAAGGAGTTCTAGCAGGAAGTAATTCCATTTTTCCATACTGGAACCAAATGGGTGGATGTTTTTCTCCGTTTAACCAAGGTCAACAATGTTTCACTCAAAACTCTGCCCCATCCACAATCTCTTCCTAGCAACCTGGTGCCAATACCAATCCATGGTATTCTTTTCCATCAGGTTCTCAACCTCGAACTTCCAATCCGCCTAGTTGTAACTCTAGGCCCCAACCAAGGCTACCTTTTCTAGAAACATTGAACTTTCCAGACCTGTCCAATCTTATGAACAATATTGTTTTCCATGATCCAAACTAGTCCCTAGTCCCCACCATATTACCCTCATATATCCCTAAGTTCTAAGGAAATTATGGTGAAGAGGTCGATGATCATGTGACAACATTTCATCTATGGTGTTCATAAAATTATTTGAACGATGATTCCATCTAGTTTCATCTTTTCCAGTGCACTCTTACAAGAGTCGAAATGAAGTGGTACATCGAAATTGATGAAGTATATTTTTGCACGTTTCACGATCTAGATTTGGTTTTCCTCAACCACTTCTAGCTTCCTTTCTGGTATGATTCTGACACTTACCACTTGTATACTTTTAAACAAGACATGGCCACTCATATCTTAGATCATATCCAGCAATGGTGAAGAAGGAAGGGGATTATCAAGGCCAATGTTCCTATTTAATTCTTGTTGGAATGGTTCCTCAAGTATTTATTTCCTTACATCTCCAAAGAGGTATCCACATCATGAGTCTTTTTGGAGGAAGTGGAAATATTTAGGGACCAACAGTTGGACTTGATCTACTCGCAGTCTAGGATACTTTATTAATATTATACCGGATGCACCGTGACCCGGTTTTGACCCATCGAAAGAAAAATTTGGACCACATGTTGATGGAATTGTAGGATCCATTAAAAGAAAAACCACAGATCTGGTTATGAAACAGATGCAATAGATGAATATTCATTTGTTTTTGGTCGTTCAATCCAATGCTTCAACCATCCCCACTGCCCATTCATTGGATGTTCACACTATACAATCAATGACCCCAAAGGTTACCCAACAACCCGAAGGAAAAAATAAAATGAGAAAGGATAAGAAAGGAGGCAGGGGTAATAAAAACGCCAAATGTGTTAGAAAATATGGGGGCGCAAAGAAGGAGAACAAGAAGGTGAAATTCCTGTGAAAACTTTGTGGGGGTGATCACCTTACACATCAATACCCACAAATGGAATATCCCACCACCTACTAATGCAACAACAACCTGTTGTTCTAAAAAATCCATTCCTGTAAGGGAATAATATGCAGGCAGGCTATTCTACTTCAAATCTAGAAGGGGGAAGCCTAAGTGCACCTTTGTTGGATGGATCATTTTTCATTTGTCAATATGGCCAACCATACAAAAGAAGAGGAGGTATATTTTTTTACTAGGTCTCGCGATTATGGTAATTTTGAGTCGAAATCTAAAGGAAAAGAGACTTCATATCCTTAGAATTTTCTCCATATAGAGAAGCATGAGAAAGAAATGATGCCACATACCAAAAGGTGTGTATAAGCGGGTGTCACACAACCCTAATGCTTGAGATGCTCCCAACTACTCTATTGTTTAGGATTTGGCTTATATGCCTTATGCGATGTCTTTCTTAGAGGTGCCCCAAATTTTCCCTACGTAATAAGCCACATTGTTGTCTGCAATCAGGGTTGTTTACTCTTCGAGCCAACTTATTCTGAAGTTTGAAACTACTAAAGTGAATCCTCTCCTTCCTTATCATGTATCCCACCAGATTAATATCATGTACGAAAATAATGTTATTGGGAGTATTGTCATTGACGAAGATGCTTCGGCATGTGTCATGTCTTTTTCCTATTGGAAATTCATTGGCTCTCCACAACTTACCCTTTCTCCTACTCTTGTAACCATGTTTGATGGATGATCCTTCAAACAACATGGGCTCATTTCCTGTTTTTTGGTCCAGTTAGGATGAAAGTTTGTTTCCATAGAAGTTGAATAAGTCGACACTCCGCTCAACTATAATGTTTTGTTCGGAAGGATTTGGAACTATGCAATGATGATTTTTGTCTCGTCATTATTTCAAGTTTTATGCTTTCCCCATGAGGGGAGGATTGCAACAATCAACCATATGTTGTTTAATTGCTCTAACTCTATGGAAAATTTGGGATCTATGGTTCCGTTGATCGAAAAATATTAGACAACAATTGAGAGAATTGATGTTGGAATGTATCCTTCTCTCATGAGAACATTTAATTTTTAAGCACTAGTTTCTTATATTCGCGCTACCTCAGCCGGCTACCAAAATTTGAACCCCTCGGTCTCTGTTACATGAGTCAGTTTGTTTACAACCTCATACTTTGAATATTCGTGGGTATTACCCTCATCATGTGAATCAGTAAAGGGTTGTGTGCATGCCAGGATGACCATGTCACTATCTGCAGTGGAGATCGCTTATCAAGTGATCCAAAAAGCTAATGCAAACCCTAGTCCGACTTCTTCATGGATGGAATAAGGTGATCAGTTTCCAAAGCCTATTTTGGCTTAGAATTCTTCAACGTTGCTTGACTTCCTTGACATTGTCTTTCCTTATAAAAAATATATTATAGAGGCAATGGCAGGGCCAAAATGACCATGGGAGCATATGCATCATTGATCATGCTTCCTTCCCAAAATTGGTTGAGTCAAAAGTGGAGAATTTCAGTCAACCGTGAGTAGAGGTGTTTTTCATTTTGTGAACCCTTTGGCACTGCATAGTGTCTATGATGAAGGGAACATGGATAACATATCAAAAACCATTATGATCAATATCTCTAAAACCCTGGGTGTCGTGGAATTTGATTTTACCAGTGCAGACTGTTCTCCTAAAGAGATCCACACATATACCTCCGTGTTTAAAGAGTTTCGTGATGTTTTCCCCTGGTCTTATGAATAAATGCCAAAAATCGACCCTCGAATTGTCGAACATGAGATTCATACTTATGAAAATGCTAAGCCTTCTCGACAAACATTACGACCAGTGAACCCTAGGAAAGCAACAAATATAAATGATGAGCTAGAAAATATTCTTAAGGAAGTTTTTATTTATCTAGTTCCTCTCACTGAATGGGTGTTGAATCTCATTCCCATTGATAAAAATCAATGAACCATACATGTTTGTATGTATTTCTGAGATTTGAACAAGGTTTGTCCGAAAGATAACTTCCCCACGCCCTTCATTGACCAGATTATCGATAAGTATGTGGGAAGAGAAATATTATCCTTTATGGATGGATTTTCTGGATATAACCAGATTCAGATCCGGACCGAGGATTAACACAAGACGCATTGTATATCTCCTTGGGGGACTTTCGTGTATCGAAAGATGCATTTTGGCCTTAAAAATGTTGGAGCTATGTTTCATCAGGCCATGTCATTCACTTTCCATGAATATTGTTGAGGCTTATCTGGATGACCTCGTTGCTTTCTCTTGTAAGAGGGTAGATCATCAAGTCGACGAGTTCACCTTAGGCTTGTTTTCGAAAGATGTTGTTTTTATTGCATTCAGTTGAATACGAATAAATGCATCTTCTATGTCATTTTGGGGTGTCTGTTGGGTTTCATAGTATCCAACAAAGGGATCATGGTTGATCCATTAAAGGTGGAGGTAATATTTAAGTTACCACCCCTGTGAAATATTTGTTAGTTGCAGAGTCTCCAAGGAAAGGCTAATTTCCTTCGTCGTTTCATTGAAAACTATGTCGACATCACCAAGGGATTTATGCGCTTGTTGAATAAAGGGGTCCCATTATGTTGGGTAGAGTTTGTGCAATGTTCCTTCGATGTGCTTAAGAACATGCTCATGCCAGCCCCTCTGCTTAGTCCTTTGGACTATAACATGTATTTATTGTTGTATATCGTGGAAAAAGAATCCATAGTTAGTATGGTTTTGGTTCAGGAATATGATAGCTTGCAAGAGCATGTCATTTATTATCTCAGTAGTGGTCTGATTGGGCCTGAACTCAACTATCCGCATGTCGAGAAGCTTGCCATGGAAACAATTCATGTTGTATAGAGATTATGACATTACACTTTACTTTGAAAAACCATTGTGGTCGCAAACATCAATTTTTTTCAATAAGTCCTCATGCAACATATAATTGGGGGAAAACACAATAAATGGATTTTCATTCTACAATCATTTGACTTGGACTTCATTTTTTCTAATCCTAAGAAATATTTGGTTTTCGCTGAATTGATGTCGGAATTCCCCTGGGAGAATGAGGAACCTGTGATTACGGATTCATTCCCAGACAAACAATTTTTCCTTATTGCTTCCAACAATCCTTGGTACGTAGATATCCTTATATATCTCTAGACTCTAAAGTTCCCTCCACATTATTCATAAGATGATCAATGTCGGATTATCCGTCATGAAAAGAATTACCTCATCATCGGTGACACTTTGTATCATCAAGAGTTGATTCAATTCTCCATCGTTGCTTAACCCACGAAGAAGAAATATTTGTGCTAAATGTTTCCATAGTGGAGCATGTGGCAGTCACCTATCTAGGTTGGAAACAACCCAAAAAATCAAACACACTGGGTAATTTTGGCTAACGATATTTAAATATTGTGTTGAGGTGGTCAAAAGGTGTCATCCTTTCCATATTTGTCTCAGAAAATTCACGTGCCCCTTTCTATGTTGTTTCCTGTCATCACCGTTGGTCCATTTACAAAGTGGGGATTTTACTTCACTACATGCCACCCTCCATCAACTAGGGGGCATCATTACATCATCATGGAAGTGGACTACTTTACGAAGTGGATGAAGGACATTCCTACTTTCACAAATGATGGTGAGACCACAACTTTGTTTCTGTTCAATCAGGTTATCACCAGGTTCAGAGTTCCAAGAGAGATTGTCACTAACCATGGAAGTCACTTTAAAAACCGATTGATGTCTAAGTTAGCATCAAAATTTGGATTTAAGGAATATCATTCATATCCTTATTATCCATAGAAAAATGGTTAGGTAGAGGTTGTAAACAATCTCTCAAGACCATACTTCAA
This sequence comes from Picea glauca, assembly GCA_000966675.3. NCBI lineage: Eukaryota > Viridiplantae > Streptophyta > Pinopsida > Pinales > Pinaceae > Picea > Picea glauca. The sequence continues at coordinate 271,775 of JZKD02S0339084.1, read as the reverse complement.
TGCACTTTCAATAAAAGAAAATCTAATTGTCATTTGATACTTTATTTCAAATTATGGGTGTACCAAACCTTGGTCAAAAGTATTATCATATTTTGTCCTTTCCAAATCGTTCATGGAGTGCAAGCAATTATTCCTATCGAATGTGAAATTCATTCATTAAAAATCATGATCAAGATTATACCTAACACAATAGAGTTAGAAGCGTGTCTTGTTCACTTAGAGAATCTAGATGAGTAGTGTCATGATGCTTCCACCATGAATGAGACACACAAGAAACATGTCCAGTCTCAATATGACAAATCTTTCCACCCAAGGGTATGTTTCAAGGGTGACCTTGTTCTAGTTTACTATCAAGATAAGGATGTGTTAGGAGTAGGAAAATTTAACCCAATGTGGCACGATCCTTACATAGTGATATGTGCCCTTAGGAAAGGAGCTTACACATTATCTTATTATGATGGTAATGTGCTACCGAATCCTAGGAATGTGCTCTATCTCAAAAGGTATTATGCTTGAGCATTGTCACTCAAGAATTTTCCCTTGTATTTTTTGTTCATAAATAATAATATTTTAGTTTTTATCTCGTTTTTCTCTTGTCATTATTATAGTGTTTCTGCTTGATTAATAGATGTCAATGGAATCTTCGGCCCATGCTGATTTCA
>JZKD02S0339084.1:256284-271103 GCA_000966675.3 Picea glauca | reverse complement strand
ATTGGAATGAGTCTTCTACACCATTATTGGCAGCATTTGAGTCACCTCTGAACAAATCATAAAGTATTGAGTCCAATCTCCACAATTTGGGTTTAGTATGGCTTTAGGAAACTGAGCCAGTTACATAGAATTTATACTCCTTCAACTGGTTATTCTTTTGTTCACTATGGAGATTCTGTCGTTGCCTCCTACATCATAGACTTATGTTAATATTCATTTTCATTCCATGATTCCCAAGTCACATATTTTATCATGTTTTTGTTTAGAGGAATTTTTATCCTGTGTCAACTATTTCACAAAATCCCTTGACTTTGCAACTCGACCTTCCCCCTATGTCAAGTATGCCTCAGAATCAAGAGTATATTTTTCCTATACTTTTCTTGGTATGGAGGGTCCCAATTGACTTCATGTTGTTTGTTTAATCTCTTATAKACTACGATAAATTTCTCTAAGAGTTTGACCTGGAGTTGCACCCCGATCCTATTTACATCATTGGTAGGTGACCTTCTACTCGACAGATGGCATTCCATCATTGGTCATCGACTGAGTGGTTTCCCTTATGTTTGATGGCAAGAAAATTATTTTCACATTGGGATTCATGTAATACCTTGGATTCCATTTGTCCCCATTGGTGGTTTCCTCACCTTTCTTGACAATATTCATTATTGGATATTATTCATAGGGTCTTCCTTGTGCACTATTTACATCTGGTGCACATGGGAGACGTACTCCATGGTGGTCCTTTCAATATTTCATTTGATTCCTTCCAGATATTTGGCCTTCTTCTACTCCTTGTATTGTATGATGGGGGATTCCTCAATTCCCTCCTTCCAGTGGATCTCTTCCTATCAAATTCAACACATCTTTCTATGGGACATGTATATAGAGTCCTTATTAGTACCTTGGGTCTTGTAGTAATTAGTGGTAGATTATATCGCTATTGAAAGTGGGAATACATCAATTTACCTTGATCGATATATTCTACCAAGTGTTTGACATCAAAACCTATATTCACAATTGTTAGATTTTAATAGGTACTTTGGAACCCATTATCACTATAGGTGGGTTGTGTCATGCTTTTTAATGGTATACATCAATGACCGATAATCAAATGGTGTCTCACTATGTTCAACTTCAACTCCTATATTCACATAGCGTAGACTCGTACCACGATTGTTGATTTGAATACCCCAGGAACGTAGTGGCATCACCTACTTTATGTTTTTGCACAAGTTGCAATTGGATAGTACTACTCCTCACATCGGTACTCGTGAAGGATCAGTTTTCAGATCTTTCCTTCAAATATCCTTCATTAATTCTGAGACATAGATCCATGGTGTATCTCTTTCGTGGATATGATCTCTAATTGACATGGATCCATTATGTATCTCTTTCATAGACACGAACATTTCTTTATATATATACATTTTACATGGATCTGCAGTGTACTTGATTGGCGACCATGCTTATCATNTTAGACTAACATGTATTTATTACTATAACTATGTCTCCATATAGTCTTGCATATTTAAGGTTCTTGTAGGTTGTAGAGAAGTTTTTGGAAAGGAGTGAAGAAACTACGTCAATCGGGAATTACATCAACCGTAGGAATACAAGTGAGTCAATCTTTCTCTATTGTTCAATAGTTAGTTATTTCTCTTGAAATTAGTTATTATATATTTGTTACACGTTCTTGTTGTGAATTTGTTTCTATATGGTTGCAGTACAACCCACTACTATACATGATTTTCCTTGAAAGAACTAGCCCAAAAATCATTGGTCATATGCACCACCTCCATCTCCACTTTGGCAACATGCATTTGAATATACAAGTGCAATTGTGCACATATTAGAGAGCCATAATGCCAAGTATTAGAGTTGCAATGTTGTGCATTCCTAGACAAATATTTATCTATTGTTTTCCAAACATGATAGACATGTCAATTCTAATCACATGCCATGCCATGTTAAACTTAATAACCCATAGGTGTGTATCTCCTAGAAGCACTACCTTAAGCGAAGAAATTAATCCTATAATCTAAAGGCCCAATACTTTGTTATCTTGGAAATTTCTTTCTTTCAACATAGGGGGAATTCAGGTTAAGGCACATCCAATTATTTTAATTGTTTTCTAAGGGACATGTTTCTAAGCACCTAAGGTCATGCAATGCATTAACTTTTAGGTTCCAATAGATATTTCCATATGGCCTTAACCTTGTACAACCAAGTATTTTGTTGATACTTGAGTCTCCATATCCTATTTAGCCTCTTACATCAAGTACTAGCTTGGTGACAATTCAATGATAGCCACTAGCCATCAGTGTTGTAGTGTCCCCACTATGTAAACCATAATTTTTTTTTATATAAAAATAAACTAAATGCATATAACATCACTATTTAAACATGAATTCAACTCATTTATCATTCAGAAATCAACATATAAATTGCTATAAATTCAGATTCATGAACAACAATAAAACCCATAATTAAATTGATAAAACAGAGATAAAATCCCTTATCTTTTAACAACAAATGAGAAACTGACTGTAGGATACAAATTTTCTTCCCAACTGTATATTTTTTGCTCCAAATATTAGTAGCAAATCACCACCATGTTGGGGCTATGATTCCAAAAAAGAGGGTGTCTCTCTCACAACCCAATTCATTCTCACAACCAACTAGTTTTCTAACATCTCTCCCAATCCTCCAGCTCTCTTCCCCTCAACCTATGAAACCCAAGGAATTGGGATTCCCCTTCACTAAACGCATTCCTTATGCATTCCTTCTTCCCTACAGGGCTCCAACACAAGGTTGGCTAGGATTCACTAATGATAGGGACTCCAGGCATGCTAGCTTCCCCAAGAAAACTAACAAAACATCCTGTTATTCAAGGGAAAATCACTCACACAAAAATCTCCCTATCTATAGTCCTAACATCCCACTTTCTCATGCAACAGTAGCTCCAACAAGTTTCCCAAAACACCTAATATGACTTCCCTCAACCTCCAATGCTCTCCACTCCCTTGCTATTCCAAAAACTACATGTAAAAACTACCCACAATGGCCACTCGAAATTCACTTTTACCCGTGGGAGTTAACCCACATTCCCCAAGGTTGATTTTGCTTATCCCTCATGCTCTCATAACTATGAGATGTGACTTTTCCCACCAACCCCTCTTACATGTGTTTAATGATTGGACTCTCATACACTCAAAATGAAATTAGAAAAGTTCACTCAATGTAATAATTTTAGGAAAGTTGGTTGGAATTAATACCCATGAATAATCCCCCTCTTGGACCCCTTTCTTATAAATTACTAGAAATTCCCCTCTGTTGTGGAAACTTAGCCCCCAATTACTCTATTCATGTCCACCCGCAACCATTCTTACATTTGTTTTATTATTACGATCATATACAATGTTTACAAATTGCATATTTGTTCCCACGACCTGTTGATGGGTTTTAATGGTCTGTCAAGTAGGTAAGGGAGAATGCCCGATGGCAGGTCCCAATTAGACCTACTCTAGTTTGGTGTAGCATTTCCAATGAGTATATGGGCCTCGTTGCCACTCATAATTAAAATAAGAAAAGGGGAAATACAAAATACTACTCCCCAAAGAGTTCTAATTAATCCCAAGATTGATCTAACTAAAAGAAAACTAATCTAATCTAACTAATTCTAACATATCCTAGGAGCAAAACTAAAAGAGTGAATATAGTGAGAGATAATATCATTAGAATTAGAAAAAAATTATGTATGCTAATGATATGTGATAACAACAATGCTACAAATACACAGACAATTAGTTGTACAATGCATCTATAACATCATTTATGTACCCGCAAGGAAACATGTGACATCATAAATAGACAGAACAAAGTGCATAAATAATTCATACAACCGAATCATATCTACTCAGCAGAAGACAAATGCACAAATAATAGTCTCATATACACTAACCAAAATCACAAATTTCCAAAATTCCTTTTTCTCTTTATTAACTCGGAAGTAATAGTACCATCTTTCATTACAAAGAGAAAAACTCCTTCATTACATTCAACTAGATCTCTTTTATGAAAACAAGAGAGACTCTTCAACTCTCATGGTTGTTCATTTCGTTTTCCCCCAATTTCTTTATACATTTTGAAATTTTAGATGTGGCAGTTACAAATGGAATATGAAGAGATCCCTAGGTGGTTACATTCGCCATATTGCAACTCATAAATGACATTTATTTGCAAACATTTGTGTCCCTACCCGTTGGGGTTCATGTTTTGAATTTTTGGAGTCATTCTTGGCGTTTTTGGACACATGGAACAACCAAGTAAAGAGCATGGAAATGGGAGCTTCAGTATCTTAGAAGCACGAGTATCACCTACAATGGTTTTGGTGATTTAGTCTGTGGTTATGTTGATTCATGAGATTTGGACAAGAGGAGATCTACCTCAGGTTATGTCTTGCATGAATGCAAGGATCTATTGGGTAAGTATGGACAAGTACATAATAGGGTGTTCTTGTGGTGGTCAAAGCGTTGTGCATTTGATTAATAGTCCATCATTTCAAAACTGGACAAGGCATCATTTTCTACGATGGGTTACTGATGGAGGTGGATTGGTCCATATTGGAGAAAAATGTGTAGACATGTTCATGTAACCAGTATTGTTAGAAAATCTACAATGGTGTTTGGCTTCTCTTGGATTGCAGGAAATGTGATGATTGATTCATTGGGAAAGGTATTAGGAAAATTGTTTTCAAGGTGGATATTCTTGGGTGGTGACAACAAATATCTTCAGTTACAACTCATAGGAGGTTTCTCAAGCATTTGGATTTCCATATGCTTGGAAACACTTGCATTATTTCTTGTTTAAATGTAGAAGCCTGTGAGGAGCTTCATGAGACCTATAATACATTTCTCCATTGAGTGAGAAATAAAGGATATCATTCCCCCCTTTGTCTATGTTTGGTTGTGTGATGTGGTTTTATTTCGTTTCTCTTTGTTCATTGATCTCTATTTTTCAGGATAAAGTACAACAATGCACATCTATGAAACTAATAAATTAAAAAAAAAAAATAGAAGCTTGTAAAATTGAAAATTTGAAAAAAAAAAACTATCATGATAATAAATTAAATAAATATGATGATGATGATGATATATAATTATATATAATAAAAGGGTTTTTTTGCATAGGGATTCATTTTTATCAGGAAGAAATAATGTAAATTATGGCTTTGCTTGGGGACTAGGCAATACTACCAAATAATGAAGTAGAAGCATTGATAGTGTATGAAGGGATGCAAATGGTACGAGCTTACATGAAATCCAAATAATCAATGTGGTTCGGGACTCCTCCATAATCATTAGATTTCTCCTCAAATCTCTTTTCCCAAGTCTCATAGCTTAAAGCAACTGGTCTATAGAATATTGGATGTGATTTAGTAGTTTGAATCTATCTCTTTTTTCCATGTTTTGTGAGTCCACAAAAGAGAAGCAAATAACCTTGCCAACTTGGTAACTCAACTAAAGAAGTGATATTTGAGTATTAAAAAGTGGGCTCCAATGTCCATGCCCCTCCCATAATTAATTTCATTTTAATATCTCAATGGAAGTGGTGCCTAATGGACTTCCTTGCATGGGCCAAAGGATGGGTCATCATGGTCACCATCCTCACCCTCATTCTTTTTCATTGTCTTGAAGGTAAGGTCGGTTATATGGTGTCTGGTGTGGGGCTTCTTGGTGTTGTGTGGGTTTTTAGCCCTTGACCAAGTTTTGAGAGATCCTTGGTCAAGTTTGACCATTTTGGACTTCGACAGCCTGTCAAAGGCGGAGCGCAAGACGAAGCAGAGATCGCAGGATCTTGGCCCCTTTTTGGGTCATTTTTGGGTTATAGGATTATGTAAAGGGTATGGGATGTCGCTCCATGGGTTTACCCATGCTTAGGCCTATTTTTGTAATGTATAAATAGAAGGTTAGGACATGTAAGAAAGTAGAAGTACATCTAGGTGATGTTGTGTTAAGTGCAAGTATGGTTTGTAGATGTTTTGTGCATACTGTGAGAGACTTGCAGAGCTAAGTGCAAGTGGTTATAACAGACTATGAAGGGATTTGTGTTGTAACACAAGGAAGGAGGATCTAGCAAGGTGCACAGATCTCCTGTCCTATGCGGAGGAAGGCTTTCATGGCTCTGTGCATGTATCTGATTGAAGAAGCTAATAAAGAAGAAGAGTTGGTGGACGTAGCCCCAGGGTGGGGGTGAACCACGTATATGTTGTGTTTCTCTTCTTTGTGCGATGTGTTGGTGTATTTATGTGTTATTTGCTAAGTGCTTGATATGGATAGATAGATAGATGTGTTTATACTTTGTGCTTATGATGAATCTAGATGCTAGATATGACCTCTGTAAACTTGCTTAGTGCTTAAATCTACTAGATCTGATCTAATTCCTTATGCTAAGTGCTTAGATACATTAGATCTGGGTGAATGATGCAATGCTCTATTTTATTTGCGAAGTAGATACTGGTTAAATATTGATGAAGGTTTACTGTTGAGTGCCCTGTTAAATACTAGAATCATAGATCTATGTCCCAGCTAGGGTTGCAGACATTTGAGTTGTGCAACCACCCCTCCTTCTACCTTGGGTGATACTTCATATTCTTCGCAGGTGTTTCCGAAAGGGTCGGTAGTTAGGGTTTTTTTGTTGCATTGTTGTAGCATTGAACCCTGGGTCTACCCCTGTCCCAACAAATGGTTCTATTGCTAGGACCTGAAACTATGATTGTTGGGAACTGAGTAAGAAGAAGCTTTGTGCAAAGATCCGACCTGAAATTGTGAAAGATTTGTGCATAGATATGTCGTTCTAGTGTGCAGTACTCTACTTAGTTTGACAAGCTCTGTGCTAAGTAAAAAAAGTTTGATCTGAAGAAAAGAGGTAAGATCTGAAAGCTTTGTGCTATGAGAAAGGTAAAAGTGAGAATTTTTTATTAAAAGAGGTAAGATTTGAAAGCTCTATGCTCTGATAAAGGTAAGAATATTGAAAAGTTCTAGATTTTAAATCTTTGTGCTCTGTAGGAGTAAGATGAGTGGAAATTTTTGTTTCAACAGTATGGATCTAGGTATTGTTGGTCACTATAATTGCTTATTTAACTAAACAATCAAGTGCTACATAAATTGTCAACCCAGGGAAGTCTGTTTATTTCAAAGGTAATCGCACACTGTATATGCTCAATCTCAAAAGCAATCTAGAGTTGTAGTAAAAATACATTAATCACACCTTGCCTTGAATAAACTGAAGTTCTACTTTGAATTACAGGAAAACAACCTACCTATTACAGAGTTCAAAGTTTAAAGAAATAATTGTCCAAAGAATCCTGGATTACATTAAGAAATAACAACCTAGGAAAGAAATCCTTCAAGATACTACAAAAGGAAAGACCAACTATTCTGTAACAGAGAACAGGACCCTATTCCCCAAGCAGGAATCTTCAGCACCTATTTCCAATCATCACACTTTCATGAACTCATTACTAATAGAAATGATTGACACACATTGAAAGCTAACTATATTTTAATAGAGAACATGACCCTATTCCCCAAGCAGGAACCTTCAGCATCTATCCCTGATTATCACGCTTTCATAAATTCACCAAACAGGATTGCTAACTAGAATGATTAACAATTACCCAAGCATGAATCATATGAAAACAATGTAACAATCAATAAAGCAGAGTTTCAGCAAGACAAAGTTCAGTAAAGTAGTGTTTCAGCAAAATAGAATTTAATCAAGGCGTAAACAGAAATAACACTAACACACTACAAAGCTAATGGGTGAATCTTGTGAAGAAGGTGGGTCCTCCCCTCTCACAAGATTCCTCTGAAACAAAAGGAACTAGAGAGAAATGCTCAGAATAATATTTTATTCATATGTCAATTGTATCATGTTACAATGTCTAAAGTAAAACACGTCCTTCTCTGTAAATCCTTTCTTAACCAAAAAAGAGTATCCTCTCTAATGATGATTTCCTCTTATTTAAAGAGGAGAATCCCCTCGATACAATTTGATCATCAAATTACATGTGTACATCTGAATCCTATTCTTAGTCAGATCAAATCTCTATACTGGAATAGGATATCCTGGTCTCCCGTAACAGAATGCTATTACAATAGTTGAAAAGGTGTTGAGTGAGGTGTTGTTGTTGCAGCTGGAGTAACAGCTTCTTTATTTATCTTCTTGTTACTATTGTTGTATGCTTTTTCAACATCGCAAATCGTGGGTTGTTTCAGCAATGGGATTTGCGTTCTGATTGTTTCAACAACTTGGTCTCACGCAGCAGCGATGGTTAATTCTGGCTCAAGGTGCAGTTGTAGCTATGTGAATTGTTGTTTCAGCATCATAGACCACGGAGAGTGTAACAGCTTCTTCTTGTGTGAGTTGTTGTTTCAGCATTGTAGACCACGGAGAGTGTAATAACTTCTTCTTGTGTGAGTTGTTGTTTCAACATCATAGACCACGGACTGTTTAAGCCACGGGGTTTGTGTGCTTTGACTGTTTCAGCAACGAGCCTTTAAACAACAATGCTAATCTGCAATTCAAACTGTTTCATCACTTATATATTTCTGATCAACGGTTAAGTACGAGAGTAATGTAAAATTATATGCAAAACAGATTAAACATGTAGCAAAGAGAAGAGACATTATATACCTTTGGAGAGATAGGGTAAGGTGATCATGTAAGTTTAAATGTGAGTGGAAAAAGGATGTAATGGTAGAAAAAAGCATTCAACTGGTAGGAGATTCAAAGATCATTATTGACTGGCTTCCACATTTAAATATTTTACGAGTGGTTTCTCTTCAGCCTTGGATGAAAAAGATTCGTGCATTGAGTGGAAAATTTCAACAAATTAAAGCACAACACATTTATAGAGAATATAACAAAGAAGAGGATCAACTATCAAAACAAGCCTTGCAGATGGAGGAAGAAGGACTATACTTTGCAGCGAGTATGGAAAATCAAATTGAAAATTTTGAAAAATCACCAATCTACATTTAAATCGATACAACATTATAGAAGAAGCAAAACTTAACCTTTTTCATATAAGTTTTGTAATGTAAGAGATCTATATTATTTTTGCAAAGTGTTCTTATAAACTCAGTGATGGAGGATACAATTTCCGTGATCTGTACCTATGATTGATTTCAGTGATAGAGGATGTAATTTTGGTGTTACTGTAATTTTATCTTTTGTGTGTTGATAATGTAATAGGAAAGCAACAAAGTGTTGTTCCAACACTCTTACTATAAAAGAAAGTTGGAAAAAACTTTTGTTGCTCCAATAATATTCAAAAGTCTTCATATTGCAAAAGACTTTTTATATTCACTAATATAAGTATCTTTTTCATTTTTGAAAAAAAAAATTATTTTACTTATAGGATGTTTGAATTTAAAATATTTTTTTTTTATATCAAACGATTAAATTATTAGATATAAATAAGAAGAAAAAGATATATCAAATTATATCATTAGAATCATACGTTTTTAACGCTTTTAATAACTATACATACTATAATCAATGATATAAAATATGTGTTATTAATAAATGATTTATATAATAATATATATTAATTATATACAATATTTGTTATTAACAAATAATTTATATAATAATATATATTAATTATATAAAATATTTGTTATTAACAAATTATTTATATAATATATATTAATGGTTGCATTGGCATTATATAAGTAAAGTCTATAATAATGAGCTTATACCATTTGCAAAAAATATATTCTCGCCCAAAAGGCTTTTGTAAAAGAAAAGATTGAAGTATTCCTTTCTTTTCAACGAGACATCACTAATGAGATCACTAATATCTTGTTTTTGGGTTATAAAAGTGGGTAGTTTCCAAAGTAGGAAAAATAATTGAATGAATTTGTGCCGGAATGTTGACTATAGTATTATAGGAAAATAGTATGGAATTTCTTATTATTTATGACAATAAAAAGTCTTATTTGCACCAACACTTACATAAATTATTAGAATCCAAATCCAACACTTCAACAAAACACATAGAGATTATCAAAATCTAAGAATAAATATATTTTTGAATGTACTTGATTTAAATTTAAATTTAGGAAAAACTTTATAATTTTTTTTATATGGTGTATAATTGTTTTTAATCGAGTCGATTTTATTTTTATTATTGTTATTTTTTTTAATTGAGTTCATTTAATTTTTTTAATGTAATGTAACATGAAGTTAACGTCTCAACATCTTTCCCACATACATCACCTGACTACTCTCGGTGCAACAAGTCAGTGAAAAGTGACATGCTAGATATCATATTCAAAAAACTATTAGATAATTGATATGAAACTTTGGGCATTCCCTAATACTAATATACCAGGGTTGCCAAAAGGTTAAGAAAACCATATCCTAAATACAATATAAGTCAATGAGGTTGCAAAGTAACACCATCTAAAAAAAGGTAAGTGGGTAGTTATCTAACTTGTAAGGCATAAAAAGATTATGTAACAAATTCTACATTTTTTTTCTATTTTGAGATGAGGAGGATTAAAGTTTAAGTAGAATTCTATGTTTATTTAGTCCTAGAGTAAGAATTAAAACTGCTTTTGATTGGCTAAGAGCTTATCTTTCTTGGACATAAGGAAATATGTGAATGGTCCAAGACTAGGACATTTGGAAAAAGTGAAAGTTTGCTCCCTTATGGGCCACCAGCAAGTTATTTCTAGTGGCTTGTTTTCCTTAAATAATGGTGACAAGTCAACTCACATTCTTGGATAGTAGCCACTGATGATTGTCTTGAATGTTATTATTAACATTATAACATTAGCATGTGTTATCACTGAAAAATCGCTCACAACGATATAGACAATGGTTGAAGAAAAGATCAACACAAACACAACAATTAACATACTTTTAACATTTATAGAACCTATTTCAACAATATGCCAAAACTATATAAAAAAAACCCATGAATGTTTGTGCACTTCCACCAAAGTTAGCACGCACACATATGCGTAGATCAACAAAGTGTTGAATGCGTAGACTGCGTGTCCTGCACGACTGTCCCTGAAGAAACCCGCGTTGATGTGGAAACTACGCATTTGACCAGGTTCCTTCTCAAGTTACCAACAAAAGGTACCGAGTAGTCTAGAGCGCTAGCATTTTCATCTCCTCCAAATAGACGAAGTCTCACCCCAAGCGTTGTTGAGACAAATAGATAGAGAAGGGAAAGGAAAAGACTTAGGAGGATTCATAGAACCTTCAAAATTCATCCTGATCTTGCGCAAGACCTCTAACTACCAAACAGATATGAACTCATGTGTGCAAGAACTGATCCTACTTATGTTGCGGTAAAGAAATTAAACAAAGAGACATCATGTGGAAATTATAATCCATAAAGAAGTACTGTAATGCATGAGTAAAACACAGAAAGACACAACATATTTTGAAAATTTAGAACCTTCTTCATATTTTCTTCAAAAGTCTTTTTTCATTTACAAACTCAGAGACATATAGTAGTGCTCTATTACATACTCTTGGTTCTTGACTCACTCTCAAAATGGTGTACAGATTACATTACAGATTTAGAACTTTGACCTCTCAGTCGCATACAATAACTATGACATCAACCTAACAGTAGGGGAAAAATCGAACTGAACGCAATCGCAATTCAATTGAACCAACAACTAACTCTTTTACAATCATATTCCTCCCTATATATAAGCTAAGTTGTGTCTTCTGTCTTGGTTCACACGCTTTCGTGTTCTGTTGCAATCACTTTTTCTTTGCTAGCGTTGCGTTATCCTTTTCGCAACTGCTTTCTGTTCCTTTTTCTTGCTCTGTTTTCCAACTTCTTCTGGAGCTTGCATGACTCGTACTCGGCCAAAACTTGCACAATTCCTTATTCTAAAAACAAAGGGCCCAACATGCTCCGACCACAAACCTTGACTCTCCCTCAAGTCAAGTACTCGGTTCTTTCGCAGCTTCTAAGAGCAACTGTTTTTTTCCCTTGTCCTCCTTTTCCTCTTTCTTCTGCTCTTCTTCTTGTGCTTTCTCTTCTTTTTCCTCTTCAAACGAAAGGCCCAACTCTGGGACCAACTCCAAGGCCCACTTCCTCACTCCTTGAAATCTTCCAACTTTATCTTGCCATTTCCTGGCAAGGAGTGATGCCTCTGCTACGAACTATTGGGTCACCTTCGTACTACACCCCTTTGGCTTGGATGCGACCAACAAGTTCCACTCATAATATCTTGTTAAATCAACTTGATGCATCTACATGTACACTATTTGAATGATAGCCCAGAAGTCGTGCAACTCCTTTTCTACAGATTGCACCTCAAAGAGGGCATTCAATTCATTGTTCGCCTGCTGGATCTCGTCAAACTTCTGTTGTTGCTCCCGCAAATCCATCATGGTTGCAATTTCTTCATTCAACACCTGGATTTTGGTGCACACATCCTCCAAGATCTGGTTGTGTCTAGTGATGATGCCCATCCAATCACTGACTTCCCTGAATATCTTTGTGCACTCAGTTGTGTGCTTATGTAGTGATTCTCGGGCATTGTTGCCTTACAGTACTATCTTCTCCATTTGCTCCTGAATCTTCTGAGGCTGTTGTTCTGCTTCTTGCCGAGTTTTCTGCAACTGCACTTCCATATGCTCAGCATGAATGGCCAGTTGTGTCCATGCTCCTTGGAGCATCTCAATCTGATGCTCTGGCTCTCTTGCATCACTGGCTTCAGGAAGTTGGGGTGCGACCTTCCGAATCTATGGCCAAGCTTCAACAATCCTTTCCTACACTCTTTCCATTCTGTGCTCAACCTAGATCTTTTCATGCACTTCTTGTGTTCTGCATGCTTGAGCAAGGAGCGCTTCATCCCTTGCGTATTTGGTAGACCTCTCGGCCTGCTGGAGCCTCTGCTCTAGTTGATTAGTGGATGCTCTGATCATTCCAACCAAGTGTGTCGATGGCCACTATGCAAGTTTAGTGGGAGACGGTGCTACGTTGTTGGGTGCTCAAGTCTGCAGTGGAAGTCCACTGGTCATTGAGTGTTCTCAGGGAGTATCTACTTCCTCCTCCCCTATGGATGGTCCTGCCACCAGCCTTAACCTCAACGCTGATGGAAAAAGTGTTATAACCTCTGCTCTGGCCAGGTAGAGTTGTAGAAACTTTGCGCACTACTGAGGGTTTTGGAGAACCAGCTCCATCTGTTCCTGCATGGATGTCACGCTCTTCCTGTATGTTGATTCTGGTTCTTTCTGAACCTCTGGTATCTCCTCCCCTTTACTTGCGTCGGCTCCCTGCATTGTGCTTCCCTGGACACACTAAACCTTGGCCTTTGAGGGGATGTGTTGAGTACTTTGAGCTTGCGGCTCTTCCACAGTTTGGGTGTCCTTTTCCGACACAAAAGGCACAATCTGTTGGCCCTGGGTGTCTGGGTTCGGACCAGTTAGGTGCAAGCTTTGCTCTGGTACTTCGGGGTTTGGACCAGAAACTTCTAGTCTCGGCTCAGGCAACCCTTGGGTTGTTTCTAAGAGTTCTTGCTCTGCTTGCTTTGGGGATAGAGCTACATAGGCTCTGAATCTATGGTTTGGGGCGGACTCGTGGTTTATGGGGGTGGCGACTGTGGTTGTGGTGATGGGGGGTGCTCAATGATGATGGTGGATGGAGGGATGTCAATCTCAGGGTCGTCCTGAATATGGATGATGGGGGTTTCTCTGACCGTTGAACGAGTTCAGGGGACGACGGGTGAAAGGGGTTGGGGTTTTAGAACTTTACTCGACGAGACCTCGGTTCTGAATTTCTTTGCCATTGGTTCGGTAATGAACGCAACACTCAGGATATTGCTGATGTCCTCGCCTATGAACACAACTTTATTTGGAAGCTGCAGGAAGATCAACAACGTTCTTTTCTTGCGCTCCAATGGTTATGTATCATCTTCCTCCTCAGAGTCAGACTATGCTTGAGCTTCCTTCTTCTGGGCCTTTGGTCCTACGCTTGATCCTACCCCTGCTTATTTTTCTTTCTTCTTCAGCAGTTCTGTAGGAAACATGTAATGCATCCCTGACTTGCGCGGGTTGCATTTAACTCCTGGCCATGAAATTACCTCTTTGTCGAAGGCCTCCTCATCTAGATAGAATGACAACATACTCTAATGGAAGTATTCCCTGTTAACATGCCTCGGCCATACAAACGTATGATGTTGGTTCATGCTAAAAGAAATGTTCTTGGTGTTGCAGTTGAGGAGATCCTGTGGAATGCGCAACCTCTATGTTTCATCTATAAGACCATTGTACTACTTAGATAACGTTGTAGTGTTGAAATCTGTATTCTCTGAATCCATCCTAGACTGCCAGGGCTCGAACATCTTCGCAAGGCACCCCTTTTCTGCTAGCGTTGATGGTCTTCCCACGGGTGGTTTCCACTTGAACATCGTGAATGCCATCAACAAATATCCATAGGTGAAGGTGCCTCCCTTCTCCTGGGCTTCCTCGCAAGCCACTAAGATTTCCTTCAACAAATAACTACACCAGTTGAATACAATGCCATTGGCGCAAAAGTCTGCTACTGACAATGCATCTAGAGTGCATTCACCCTTGTAATATGACCTCATAACCTTGTTGGCTATGATGTAACAACCAATCCTGACTGTCTCTGGTAGTATGCGGTCAATTTTTGTTGTACGCCCCCCCCCTCTGAGTGTGGAATCTTTCATAGAGGTTGTGTAACACACCCACGACGGGGCATAATTTTTTTTTTCTTTTCTTAAAGGACAGATTATCCATTCATGGTTTCT